>JAAIXJ010000007.1:254933-456439 GCA_013403705.1 Heliconius hermathena | reverse complement strand
TCTACATAGATAGATGGCTACACTAAACTTTAAACGAAGAAGGAACAGCTCGTTCAAACGCTGAACCGTCAGTTATTATATCGGTTTATTGCACAGTTCTAGAGTCAACTGGTTCGAGTGACTTTAATTCATCGAAAGCGACGCCAGCTGCAATTACTTGAGGCTCTCGGATGACATCGCTGAGTCTTCGAACTGATGTTAGTTTACTATCGAAATTGTAGTAATGGATCACTTTTATAATGCTTATTAATATACCTTTTTTTTTAAATTCGTTGGTTGTTATATAAGGCAGGATTCATATTATGTTATTTCGCCAGTCGTGGCGCAGGGGAACAAGCGTGTGACTGTACACGGGACAGATTGTCAAATTAATTTCACTCGAGGAAATTAAATATTTAATATTTTAATATTTTAAATCGCTCTGGTATCGAGGAAAAGCAGCAGCGTTGACTCCTCCACTCAACACCCAATGCCACCAGAATTCACCGTAAGGTGAGAAGCACTCCGCTTTAAAACTAGGCTAGGGATTAACACTAGGCTCCCTATACCCAACCTTCTAAATGCAGTATACAGCGTGAAGCTGAAAAAATATAGAAAAAGTCTAAAATTTTGTTCTTTTCTTTAACAACACCTTCAAGGCACACACACTAGGACAATTCTTTATTGCACAGATAAAAAAAAATAGTAAAATACAGTTGAAAAGATATGTTTACGTTTATGATGTCTAGCTGTATACAATGATTATAAATTCAATGGTGTACTCGACGGAATTATTGCCTTTATAAAAATTATTATCATTTTTCGATGTGGTAACATAAAAGACATCGTTGAATTCGTTACTTACTGCTATGTCTCTAAAATAGACAAATTGTGGAGAACGGAGTGTCTTGACACTACCTTCTTATATCATTACCTCAAAATATACGGGAAATAACATGAATACATTTAGTTTAATTCTTTATTATTTACTCTTATAATATAAATAACAATATTTCAATATAATAGCCAATACATTGTTTATTACAGTGCTCAAGCAAAGTAATCTGTGCGACGTTAATTCACCGAACCCGACGCTAGGGTTATTTAAGACTAGAAGGAAACTGTAAGATCTTTGAGAGGCTTTAGTTAGATACACAAACCGAATGTGGAGTGTGTATAATTGTATTTCTTATGTGAATAGTACAAAACGAAATCACTATTTCGGCGGAAAGTGGGAAACGGAGTGTCTTAACACTACGTTCCCTCTGCCTATCCTGCCGTGTGCGGTGTAGAGCGTCAAGCTGATTTCATTTTTTTGGAGCCACTATGCCTTTACTATTTAAACAGTCATTGGTTAAACCATATAATAAACATCTTTTGTTAAAATTACAGAATCATTTTGAATGATATGTGTATAATAGAAATATATTTTTTGTTACTGTCTTTATTACTTCTATATACAATACCATGTAAGTTTATTTTATATAAGTTTTATATATAGATACTTTAAGGAACATAAATTAATATCAAATAAGGTATCTATTATACAATGAAAAAATATTTCTTTGATTTTCTCAAAACGTTAGACGGCGTTTAGTTAAATTTATCAATATTTCTTTAAAAATTATATTAAATATGCAGATTTCGTAGAAAAAATAAAATTAGATCTAGATTATCACAACCAGTATGTTAACTTGTCAAATGCACTCGAAACTATTAAGGTTGCCTCGAAATTGGCGTGCCGTTGCAGTTTTTGATTGCAAATCAACTTATCTTAAAAGAAATTTTATTAAGAATGTATATTCTTAATAAAATATATTCTTAATATATGAATAAAAAGATGTTCGGTGCCTTAAGTTCTCTCTGGCTACCCTGTTATGCGTGAAAAAGCTGCTTCTTTTTTTGTCATTTGATTAAGAATGAATCATATGTAAATATATTTACAATTTTTATGTATTTTCGTCATTCCGCATTGCTCAAATATTTTACCAATAAAATCGCCTAACTTCGCATATTTTTTAATAACATCGATTCGAGGAAAAATAGAAGCTCGTCCTCGGGGAACATTCTCATTACTTAAATGATTGAAAAATAATGAATAAATAAAATAACGATATTATTACATAGTTCATATATTGACAAAATAATTTACTTACTATATTTTTTTTTATAAATGTTACAGTGCCTATGGATTCAATTCCAATTCTCTAATTCTATTCTAATTCTCCACCACTGGTCCTTCTAAAGAGATTTGGCGCTTGCAAAACTCAACAGTATGATTTGTTCAACCAGACACAAGTTCTCTTAATAAGAACCAGAATACTTTTGTTTACAATATATGTTACTGTTAATATGAAGCACGATACGATTACGATGTTGAAACATCAATTGTTATAATTATATATTTACAGTTCATTCAAAGTCTGAGATATCATAATTCAATAAAACAATAACGTTCTACAGTTAATAACAAAGCAATCGACGGTGTTCGGTATCCATTTCAATTTAAGTGAAGGGCATGCAGAAACTTCTAACTTTGTCTCGAGTGCGAAACTCTATCCTAGCTACGTTGTCTATTAAATCTGTAAGACACACACGTACCACTACAAACTTATGATTTCAAAATACTCTGGATATTATTTAATTACGTTTGATGTACGGTGGCTCGGTGTGCCACACGTCATGTCACGCGGGAAACGGAATTTTAATTACGATAATTGCTTATAATTTATAAATTATTCCACATTTCCTTATCTGTCTTGACTGTTGGATATTTCTTTGATTGCTCCGCTATATTATTTTATGGGATTTAAATATTTAATCATTTACTCTAAAAACATTATATTATTATTTGGAATGATAAAAAATCAATTATTCAAATGAAATAATAATTATTAAAATATAAAATTAAGAAAATTGTTTTGATAAAATACATTATTACTTATTAGGTGCATAATGTTCCTTACATGTTGAAAGTTTCCGACTTCAACTCTACAGGGATGCTTTTGTCGATAATGTCGTCAATAAATTGGCAGTAGAACTTCTAGTGTACCCAATCTAAACTTAGGTAAGTTAGTACGCATAGGAATCACGAATATAGATAACTTAATACTTTTAATTAACAAATAATTTTAAAATCGATTACAAAGGTTGATTTCTCTGTTTACCTAAAAAATATAAGTAGTATGGATATGTCAATCACTCGATTTTTCAAATTTAACCTTAAAGTTTTGTCTATTCTACGTGTCGTTGTTTATCAAAATATTGTAGAAGTTTTTAAAGTAATAAAGCAACTTATAGACTGTTGAGCTTTCTTTTCACTTCAACACACAATGCCTTCAGAATTCAGCGGAAAGTAGGGAATTCAGTGACTTAACATTAGGTTCCCTCTGATATTCAGCTACAGGATACAACGTGTTGCTGATAAACGTTTCAATATATATATATATACCTAACGATTAAACCAATATATCTTCAATTCATTATTTCAATCAGTGCAAGATATATCATTGAGATGTGTTACCTGTGATAAGTACAGTGTAAAATAAAAATAGATTTATTGTAAAACAGATGTGGTAACCAATTTCATTTATATTAATGAAATACTTAAAAACGGATTATGTATGAGGCCAGTCGTGGCGCAGCGGCACGAGGTGTGACTGTAAAATCGACTGGTTGTGGGTTCGATCCCCACTCGAGGAGATGAAATATTTACTTAAATTTATATTTCCATTTCTTCGCTCTGGTGTCGAGGTTAAGCGCGGCGTTGAGTTCTGCCACTCAACACGCAATGCCTCCAGAATTCGGCAGAAAGTGGGGAACGGAGTGTCTTAATACTAGGTTCCCTCTGCCTACCCTGCTATGTTCGGGATACAGCGTGAAGCTGATTTATTTATTTATTTTTATAAGTTTAATCAATGATCATGTATATATCAATATTTAAATACTGGTTATTTATTCAAACCAAAACACTTTTCGCTCTGGTAGTCTTTTATTTGCTTCTTTCTATACGTCATAGTTTTAGTATACTAAAACTGTAATTGAATATTATTCTAAAGGCGAACCAAAGACTACATAAGACTTAATGTCACGTCTACATAAACTAAATCACTGGCAAAATCTGTATTTTGTTTTATATTTAGTTTTTAGATTTATATCGTTGATGTGAAATCCTATATAGATTTTTTGTCCATTATACCCACATCACTTAGACAGCTGGAGACAATACAAAAAGGACAATTGTGTATATATCCTCATCTATAATGCACGGAAATCCTAATTATGGACTTTAAAATTTACCAAATATATATATTTTTTTTGTCTGAAAATTTTAATTCGCTTTAGTAGTATATCTTTTTCAAAATTAACATTTTTATAATTTCTAAACATTTTACGCAAAACATTTAAAAGTTACAACTATGTATGTATAAACTTACAATAATGTATGCAACCTATGCATATATTTTTTTTATTGTAAAGTTTATAGTATATACTAAGACATTATTTGTTCTCTTCTCCATGGCATATAGATTTTATTGCCGGGCTTGGTGCCTTCCAACTCAGTCTACTCTACTTTACACATTCCTCAACATCCTCCGTGGACGTCCCAGGAGTCCAGGAACAGACATTCTCAGGCGACGCTCTTGGAGCTTATTCGTTACTTACGTACGAACTTCAAGACTACCTTGATTGAAAATTGCGTATGCGGACAGACCGTGTAACGTAGCACATCCACTACAGCATCTTCATTTCCGTGACGTAAAGTTCCTGAGTGTGTAGGCGGTATCCTGTGATAGTACACCAGTGACCTCACCGTCACTGAGCACAGGCAGCGCCTACACGCTGTTTACTAAGCAAGTAATTGTTGCTAAGCAAGAAGATAACCATAAAGTATTACGACATATAACACCAATATAAACGCTCTTAAAAGGTAAAGGAGATGAAAAAAATCATGTATGATCTTATTTATACACGAAATTAGTGTGCCAGTGTCTGCTGATTTAAATAATTAGAATGGAGATCCATTGTAATTATTTAAATCAGCTTCACGCTGTATCCCGCACACAGCAGGGTAGGCAGAGGGAACCTAGTGTTAAGACACTCCGTTTCCCACTTTCTGCCGAATTCTGGAGGAAGAACTCAACGTCGCGCTTAACCTCGACACCAGAGCGAAGAAATAGAAATATAAATTTAAGTAAATATTTCATCTCCTCGAGTGGGGATCGAACCCACAACCAGTCGGTTTTACAGTCACACCTTGTGCCCCTGCGCCACGACCGGGCTCAATTGTAATTATTTTACTTTTTATTTCTTCTGGAATCCTTACTGCCTTATAATTATGCCAGCATAAATGTTGTAATTCATGTTCTAAGTCGACTTATCGGTCGGCGTTCTCAAATCAAGTCCACCTTCTTTTCTTCAAACAAATACCAAAATTTTTACTTTTCAGATGTTCCTATTAATTCTATTATAAGTTACACAATTGTAGGCCCAAGGGAAGTACTCTGTAGTTTGAATACGTAGCGAATTACATAAATAGTGCAGCAAAGACTTAAATATTTCTTATTAATTTTAGCTTGATGCCTACTCGCGATCTTGGTAATTGACAAATAAATGCTTGATAGTTAAAATCTTGGTAAAAAAATCTTGATAGTTGACAAATAACAGACAGAGAAACGGACAACAAAGTTGTCTTTTAAGGGCTCCGTTGTTTACTTCTGATGCATGAAGCTCTAAAAATAAAATTCATATAATACGGCTTCTAAGGAAAATTTCAATTGTTAAAATACATTTGCATTAGTTTTAATGCTTTGAAGATAACTTTAAATACTGAGAGGATGTCTATCATGCAATGTCTAATCACGTTATTTTAAATATTAATAATAATAGATAAGCTAATTTTTTGAAATCTAACTAACATTTTTTACATTACAAAAGAAAAAAAAAAACAAAAGTGAAAATAAAATGTCCACAAAAGATAGTAAACTCAATAAAATAAAAATTCTACCCATATTATAACATTGTTACATAATAATATTTTACGAAAATCAAATATTTAACAAGTCCTCTATGGCGACGCTACGTAAAGCAATCTTGTCCAGGCTTTGAATGTAGAAATATAATTTCGATCGGACGGCAATCAGGGTCTGTTGAAGACGGCGCGTGAGGCGACTTTCTAAAATATTAAATATACTTGCAAACGTCCCGAGACCTCCATATTACAGGTAAGTAAATCCTCGATCGAACTTATATTTTATGATTGAAAATATTATGGGACGATATTGAATCCAATATAACATGATGTAAATTCAAATTTAATAATAAAAAAATCGTTTGACCTTATACCTAAAAAATAAATATTTTTTAAGGGAATAACTTATAGCAACACTAACTCACTAACATAACAACATTAACTAATATGATTAACAAGTATTTTGCAACAAAATTGACTACCAAAATGTATGTATACTCCAAAAAATAATTTGTCATTACATTAAATCAGCACCATTCCTTATGTTTAGCGTTCGTTACTGTAATCTCCTACGTCTGCCGTCTCATTGTTACAGCTCTTCTAAGCAGCGCATCTTATTTTTTCAAGAAAGTCCTCCATTATTCAGGGTCAGGCTTCTAGCTTGTATTAATATTCAGAAGATCCTTATAGTTCATCAACCTCAGTTGGTGAGGCTGAATATTCAATGTACACTGTGAGGTTTATTATAATCTAGTTAAATACGCGTAAAGCCTCATACTCGTTGCTTTTTGAAGTTCCTTTTTATGCAACGATTTTAATATTTAAGGGAAGAATGGAAATTTGAGTAAATATTATTTTTGAGGCCACCATGACGTTGCTATACAACGTTTTTTTTTAAATCACGGTGTATCTCGCACACCGCAGGGTAAGCAGAAGAAGCCTAGAGTTTTGACACTCCGTTCCCCATTCTCCACCTCAACCGGAGGCATTCCATGTTGAGTGGCACTCAACGCCGTTCTTTACCTCGATACCATAGCAAAGAAAATGAGAGAACGTCCTTAGAAAATGAGAGAACAAATTGACTGTAAACGCAACGATTCTGGGTTCGATCATCGTGCATCCAAAGGCATAATTATATTATAATTGTACGCAATATTAGTAATGATAATATCATTTTCTTTTCCCGCTTAAGACTAGTTTCTAGTTATCAACACTTCACTACTCCGTATTATCTATATATTTAATATTAATAATATAAGATGGTGGTTGATTTATTTTTTAATTTTATTTAAATTATTGGCTATTTTATTTGATTTAAACTTAAATTTAGAACTAGATATATCTAGCGTGACTAGCTAGTAATATCTTGACATTGTCAAAGTTGTAAGTAGTTGATGGATTACCTGTAACAAACAAAAATTTATTCGTTAGATAAAAATCTTCCATGTGATAAGACAAAAGAATGTTTGTTTATTTCATAAATTGACCATCGTTTTAATATGTACCCAAAAAAAACTCTTTATTTGAATATATTTATTCAAAAAGCTCAAGTGTCTTTACACTAGGTGTGCACGTTTCCTCTGCCTACCTCGTGTAAAAAAATAGATTTTTGAATTATTATGTGTGTGTTTAATTTAAATAATAAAAAAAATGTTTGTTTGTTCATATAGAATGTCAGGGTATCGCCTACAGTTGTAATGCATTGTTAGAAAAAGTATTCAATTTTGAGAAAACAAAATAAATGTGGAAATATGATGTATTAGATAGTAATGGTCAGTGCGCAATTGAGAAGCGCGTTTATAGTCAAACGTCAAATGATATAATTAACAATTATGATTAACGACAAAAGTATTATTAAAATTTAAATCAGCTTCACGCTGTATCCTGCACACAGCAGGGTAGGCAAAGGGAACCTAGTGTTAAGACACTCAGTTCCTCACTTTGATGAATGATTTGTGATTTATGTTTTTATAATTAAAATATATTTCATACTAGACGGCATGCGCAGCTTCGCCCGCGTATTTGCACCCTTAGGGGTAACTTCTCAAAAAAAAACCACGAAACACGTGTTCATTAAAATATTTTTAACATTTTAATGAATTTAAATATGAATTTATTTTTTATAAAAATCGGTGGCGATTTAAAAATTTTTCCGTATAAACTTTCAACCCCTTATTTGAACCCTTAGGGGGTGAATTCTAAAAAACCATGAAACACGTGTTCAATGAAATGTTTTTAAGAGTCTGAATTTCAAATTTTATAAAAATCGGTGCCGATTTAATTTTTTTTCCATACAAACTTTAAACCCCAATTTCATCTCTTTAGGGTTAAAATTTTTCAAATTCCCTTCTTAGTGGATGTCCAGAATATGAAAATAAACATCTGCCCAAATTTCACGTTTCTACCATCAGCGGTTACGGCTCTGCGTGCGTCTTACCTCAGTCAGTCAGCACAAGTCCTTTTATATATATAGATAATAATGAACACTCTTTTAAATAACTAACCTAGCTTAAACAATTTACAAAAAAAGTAATAGTTACAAGACTAAAACTTAAGAATTTAAAAGACAAGCATCTTATATAAAATTATTTAACATAATTATTCAACAAGACTTCGTTTAAAATATGAATTGTAACATTAAACAAGACAATTGTATTGTATTTACGTATACAATTCGCTTTTCAAACTTTTCGGACAATACGAGTTATATTCAGGCGAGAGTTTTGCTTCCATTTAAACTTGTAACTATTTAATTAGAAAACTGACGAAGTTTCAATAGTTCCTTGAACTATTGCTCTAAACTAATAAAGGTAATTATAGTGAAGGTGATCGCTTTGAAAAATATGACTTGAAGCTAACAGCTATCTCTCAATAGTATGAAATAAACTGAAATATGATAAAATTTACTAATAATGAACATACTATACATAAATAAATATTTTCCGAGATAAATATGTAAATAATTTATATTGAAAATTGAATTATGTTTATGATATATTACGATGTAATTTATTGACACCATTATCAGACTTTTTAATTATCAGAAGAAAAATGTACATATATATGTAATATACACTTCCAGTCCAACAATGGACCGCTAATACTAAAAAGTTATTTGTAGATTTCGTTAAAAATTAATAAAAGGAATAAATATCGTCGATTTTATATAACAAAACAATATTATAGAAAGTTTTAGCTAGTAAGCTGTCATCGCGGCGGCGAAATAGATCACTCCCTGTAGGAAAGCGTCAATCGAGCCCTGATTTATAGAGGGTACCTCGCGGCGTTGGCGTTGGCGTCGGCGTCTACTAAACTGTCCAGTTTTGCTCGTATTGCAACGCGCGAGCCACCGACAAACAAGTCACTCACTCGCCGTCTCTTCCTCATCGAATATGCGAACCCTAGTAAATGCCTTTATAAACGAAACCATTTTAAATTTCGAATAGTCTACCGAAAACATCGACGGAACTTCCAGACATGACATGCGTGTTAACGAAATGTTGGCGCTTGGTCAATTTCAACGTAATTTTACATTTCAACAGGGTTTACTGTGAATTTTGTAACAAATTAAATCGTACCTAACCTAATGGATCCGTCCGGCAAAGTTCGACACTTACAAGTCAGAACGTTTCTAGTTTTCTTTTAATTATTGAAACTCGAAAATACATAAAACAAAAATTCCCAACAAGGAAATTTGTTAATTTGCATGGGGTCGTTTATGCAAAGTTTCAACGCAAACTTGACCTAAGAACTGAGAACACGGTTGCCAATAATTCCAGGGTCCGGGAGCGCACTATTACAAAACTTCACAACCCGTTGTTGGCGTTCTATTGAAAACATTTTAATGTTATTCGTGTTTCTACACGGTGGACAGTAAATTGTTTCACGGAATTATTACCGAGCTAACTACTCATCGTGTAAACTTATTTAATCTGCAAATGCAATCCTTTAAATTACGACTTCTGTTACTTGGGGGGGTGAGATGTGTTTTTAAACGGCAGTATGTCACCGTGGCTGAAATATCTGTTAGTAGAGCTGAATAGTGCCAAGACTGTTTAAATAAAATTAATACACGAACAATCTTTCGCATTTACGCCAGAGGAAATATTCGAATATAATTGAAACGTTTTAGGCGCATTCAAGAAGTTTTTAGTTCAATTTAACGGCAATCAGGACGGCCGTTGAAGACGGGGCGTGAGGCGAATATCTAAAATATTAAACGTGCCGGAATGACGGGGTGCGGCGGGACAGCGAGCCACTAATTTGATATTTGCGTTGTACATCAAAATAGATCATGTTATTAGAAACTGTTGGTATTTGAGTGGATACTTTTTATACTGTGATATTATATATTTTCATATATGAGGCCAGTCGTGGCGCAGCGGNGTCGAGGTAAAGCGCGGCGTTGTGTTCTGCCACTCAACACGCAATGCCTCCAGAATTCGGCAGAAAGTGGGGAACGGAATGTCTTAACACTAGGTTCCCTCTGCCTACCCTGCTGTGTGCGGGATACAGCGTGAAGCATATATAACACTATGATAATCTAACATATTATTTATTATTGGCATACACTTATAAATACACGTAAAATATAATACAAAAAAGTGCTATTTTTAAAACAATAAATCCAAATGCCAAAAATAATTGTCATATGGAAATACATTTTACAATAAAAAAAACTGTATTCCCAAAAGTTAAATTCAAAAGTTAAAATATTACATTTTTAATTTCATCCCCCGTTACTATTCGACGTCCGTGTATCCGAACGCTATACGACCACGAACACATTCTATATCTAATGCTGGCGTTCAATGCACTAGAATTTTTAAACGTTATCAGCATTTATTATTTGCAGTTTAAATTTTTGTGTATCCGAATCAAACAATTGTGTTTACGCCGCCACGTTGTTTGAACGCTGTAGTGACATCATCAATATGTGAAAATCTCATTCAACGAGCTTTAACATTGGGAATCGTGAAACATTCACGATTCGTACACAACCAGCAGAAACCAAACAATTTCACGAATGAACGTGCCCTAGCATACAATAACGTTGATTTTTAAGGTCACTCTTTTTAATTGCTCTTTAGAAAAACCGTTCGATATTTTGGATGTTAAATTTTCCATTTTCATTTTGGCGTTTTCATGGTCTTGGGTATTCCCAATTTGGGATATTTGCTTTTAACGTATGTTGATTGTTGCTATATATATTTTCACGCTGTATCCCACATGTAGCGGGATGGGAGCCTAGTGTTAAGGCATTTTTCGCCAAATTCTGGAAGCATTGAGTGTTGAGTCACGGAACTCAACGCCGCCCATTTGCCATTTAACGTCAAAAACAATAATTATCTTATTTTTCCTGTTATTATAAGAAAAAAAATCTTGCAATATTTATCACGCTTTTAACACCAACATATAATATAAAATTTATAAGGTAACAATTGATTTAACTATTTCTAAAGCTACGTAAATTGAATAATTTTAATATAGAAATACAACAATGCATTTGAACAAATGGGTAACATATAATACATACTTAGTGAAGTTTTAATTTATTTTTTCTACATATAACGACTAAAGACTTAAAGGTCTCATATCAAAAATGTTCATACTAAATAAATGAATGAAGGTAAAATAACTCGTTTGCTTGTATTATCTGTAATTTTGAACAAGTGGCTTCTAGTCCAGCAATTGTCTTTCGTAACTAAATAATTTAGTCGATCACAAATCAAGAACGACTTCGATAGCCTTACAACCTTTAAATGTGTGGAGAATTCCGCGAACTGATGAAAAATTGATTTCGTAAATTCGCTTATTCCATGCAATTTGCCTTTGTTACTCGATCTTCTTTGAATATATCTTTAAGTTGCCATTCCTTTTAAGTTCTAGATCTTAAATATACATTAAATTTCCGTTTAGAATATTTATTGTTATAGCTTCAAATAAATTTCGTCTTGATTAATATATTAGTTGGCTAAAGAATCCAGACTTGTTATTCAACAAAGACAGATCGTACGATCTAATCCCACCATCTAAAATTCATACAGAATTTTAATATATTGACGAAACTAATATACTTTATTATGTTTTAGCTGTAGCACCGATCAGCATACCTGCGGTTTCATTTAAATAGGAAATAGCTGATCCTAATATCTACCATACATTATTAAATTATATCTAATAAAATCAAATGCTACTAATAATGGATGTTTACGTAATATAATCTGATTTAATATAAATCATTTGTTGTAGTGACTATAATACCAATCATGGTTGGCTTCCGATGGCCCAAAATCGATGAACTATATTAATTCATTGTCTAAGTTTGCACAGACAGTGCTTTCTGGACTCAGAAGATTAATTTTCTTAGTTCAGATTGTTTCGTGACCCATTGTGCAAGATGGATGCTGATAATTGGATTTTCTCGACTATCGATGATTTAGGTGCTTAAACTTATCTGCGAGCTTCGTTTTATACGTAGTTTACATTTGTATTTATTACCTGTATATGTTTATGTTTATTTTCTATTCCGTCAGGCCGTCGTTGTGGATTCTAATGAAATATTTAATATGTTCAATTCCTCTCTTTGGTAACAAGGCAAAGCGCGGCGTTAAGTTCCGCCACTCAACAACTGCTTTGAAAATTCGCCAGTAAATGGAGTACCCAAATATTTTAATGGAGAACGAAGTCGTCTTAATACTGGATTTCCTGGTTCCCACTACCTAGCCTACTATATGCGCAATTCAATGTAAAGAAAAAATTGTTTCTTTTTTTATATAAATCACTAGCGACCCACACGCAACTTCGCCCGCTTAAAATTATTAAAGTCAAATTATACAAAATATTTATATATATTGTAGCCTTTGTGCTATTAATATATGTAAGCTATATTCCCGTAAAGTTTCATCTAAAGCCGTTCAATAGTTTTTGCCTGAAAATGGAACCAACATACATCCTCACCAACTTTTACAATTATAATTATTAGTAGGATTAATATTTTATTACGTATTATATATACTATAGTATAATTTTAACAAATTTATCTATTATATTCAATTTTTTTCAGCTTCACGCTGCACACAGCACCCTGCTGTGGAGACATTGCGTGTTGAGTGGCGGAACTCAACGCCGCACTTTGCCTCGACACCAGAGCGAAGAAATGAAAATATATATATATAAATAAATATTTCATTTCCTCGAGTGGAAATCGAACCCACAACCAGTCGATTTTACAGTCACACTTTGTGCTTGTGCGCCACGACTGGCCTCATTATTACATTCTATGAAACATTTAAAGGTAATATTTCTATAATATTTTGCCAATTTTTATTACAGTAACAAATCTTATTAGTCACGGGTACACATAGTAACAATTTAAGGTTTATAAGATAGGAACTTCGTCGAGATTTGATCTCAGTGTAACAGTCTTCCGGGTCAGGTGGATAGTGAAGGCAATAAAGGACTTGTTTTATGAGCGTCGTCGTCAAATCCAATGTCTTGTGATTTTCTAAAAACATTTTCGAGCCTTGCCTTTTTATTCAGAACTTTAAAAGTTTTTTAAGTGACTAGACAGAAATTGAAAGTGGAGTGGTTTATTGTAATAATATATATTTCCATTTATTAGTAATTTCGATAATATATTTTAATATAAAAATATCATAATAAATACGAAAATATATATACAAATATTTTAAATTAAATTATATTTGTATAGTGATTATTACTTAGAAGAAGAACGTAAATGAACGACGTCATCAGGTTTTTGGGAGGTGAGATAAAAAATATCTTAAAATTAAATAATTTTACTATAAATTATTAAATAATTATTTTATTATATAATATATTTAACACAGTATTAATTATATACATATCTACTAGCGTATTAAACTGCGAACAAAACTAAGTCAAACCATATTTAGACAGAAATGGCAAGAGAATATGACCGTAGTGCCACAAAATGTTATTTACTTAAGAAGTAGAAACTTAAAGGTAGATATATGTAAATGAATGTGTAAAACGTAACAGGCTTTATAAAGTTTTTATTGCGAAACTCGTGAGACTTGGCACCAATTTTGTTTTCATTATACATCTTTGATGTCATCTTTTTATATATATTTTAAGCTATCTGTCCAAAGTGTTGCGTGAAAATGAGCTTGTGTGTATACACTTTGCATAACGTTATCTTTAATGGTGTTTCTGTGCGATAAGCTTTTTAATATAAATATTTAAGCGTGTAATCTACGTTGTAAGTCTTCTGGAAAAAGAAAACGTATAAAATCAAATCAGCTTCACGCTGCTTCCCGTATACAGCAGGGTAGGCAGAGGCAACCTAGTGTTAAACACTCCGTTCTCCACTTTCCGCCAAATTCTCTAGGCATTGCATGTTGAGTTGCAGAACTCAATGCCGCGATTTGAGCTTTTCAGCTCAATGCAGCAGCCAATTTTGCCACTCCAGAGCGTTGAAATATAAAAAAAAATTAAATAAACATTACATTTCCTCGAATGGGGATCGAACTCACAACCAGTCACGTTTACAATCACACTTCGTGCCCCACAGCCACGACTGCCCTCACTTTTGAAAGTCATTAAAAAATAATAGATTTATACTCGTATAGAAATGTACGCATTTTCAATGAAGCAACACATTATATATGCAACTGCTTCGCTGAGACTTCACCAATTTAAATTACAATCCTGCCATAGTATCCTGCCAGTCACACAGCAGTATCACAGTTTAACTATAATTATATGGTGCCACAAACACGTACGGCGTTTCAATAAATAGGACGATTGATATTGATCTTTTCTAATTGTGTTAGACCGACTGTAGCCCGACGGTCCCCTCATTAAATATTACTTAAAAGCGGCCGTAAGTAACTTGTTTGTGAAAATGGACGCTTTTTTATTGGCTATTGTTTTTTTTTTATTTGAATAAAACATTTTGATGTTACGTTAACTTCAATGCGGCGCGCTTTTTGTATTTTTTGTATAGTTATATAAAATCATGGAAATCATTATATTATTTATTATATGTATGTATGTATCTAACTAACTACTCAAAAATATCGATAAAGAAATTTTCTTTTTTATACACAGAAAAGTCAAAGTGCGAAAAGTCAAAGTCAAATAAAGATAATAAAATAAAGTCAAAGTCAAACAAATCATGATATATTTGCTGATATAGTTTACTCGGACATATGTACATACATAGTTAATATATATATATAGAGGCAACAATTTTGTTTACAATTAAACTGCAAGTTATCGTCTATAAAATTAATTCTGTCTGTACATATGAAATAAGGAGTATAAATGAAAGTGGTCCTATTCCTAATAGGAAATCGTTTTTTTTATTATTCTGAATTAATTTGTAGGTACTTATGTCACGTATGTTATGGGACCAGTAGTGGCACCACCGTGCGATTCCAAACGCGACAGAATGTGGATTCGATTCCCACTCGAAGTAATAAATATTTAATGTTTTCATTTCGTCGCTCTAGTAACGATGCAAAGCGCGGCGTTTAATTCCACCACTTAACACGCAATGCCTCCATAATTCAGCGGAAAATGGTTCCCCAAATTCCTTCTGCTATATGCGAGATACAACGTGAACCTTAAAAAATGTAACGCATGTCATAATATCTATAATAAATTTCTCTCATAATACAACCAAATATCGTGTGTTAAGCTTATCTATCTACAGTTTACCAATATGCGAGAACTGCGAATAGAAATTAGTCATTCGTATATTTTGCCACATGTACGTGTGTCCGGAAGCTCATTTGTCACTTTATATATTTGTACTGACGCCATACATATGTCAGTAATCGCTTGGACAAACATAATTATCGCGTTACGTATAACGTCAGGCCGTTGATTAGACTAATTCAGCTAACATTGGCTAACTGGGGATGTTAGCGACTCTCGTACATATTATGGAAGCACCGCTAAGGGAACGATAATGAGCGGAAACTATTAATTCTTTAGACGGTTACGAAACACAAACAATAAATACAATTTTAAAATAACGACACCTTTTTACATTACATTGTCTCTTCTTCTATACAGTTTATTAAACTAAGATTCCACGGCGAAGAACCGCGGCGAGCGCTAAAGTTATAAAAGACTGTCTTTTTTAAACAATACAGTGAAAATAAAATAATTTATACGGGAAAGCTTAACTTCAAAAGAGTCTTTCACTCAAAAATAAACCGTGTTGTAGTACCTAAACAAGGTAGAACATTGTTTAGCATAACAAAGAGAAAAAAAACACCTAAAGGAAAACATAAAGCCACACTTTATTCTCAGAATACTTATTCAAATGAGGCTGTCCCTTCTAAGTTTGTTTTCAATCAAAAACTCGCACAACTTTGTGCTGTTAAACTTTATAAATGAGACGATTATCCGCGACGCGGTTTGCGCGATAGTGAGCGTGACTGCGGCCGCGAGGCGTTGTGCTATGCTGTTGGACGAGGCACGGAAGACCTGGTTAGAACTACTATAATGGGATACCACCTCTGTAAACTTTAAATTTAAATATAATACATATCAAATATTTTAAAGTTACGAAATTCGCTTTATTTAGGTTTTTTTTAGTTTCATCTCTCTCTATCCAGCTCATAGCTGGGTGGAAAGCCACCGCTGTATTCTGTAGGCGTTGTGTATTGTGTGTCGGAACACAACGCCGCGCTTTGACTCGTTACCAGAGCGGGGAATTGAAAATGTTAAATATTCCATTTCTTCGAGTGAGAATTAAACTCACAAAGCATCTTGTTTACAGTCGCACGATTGAGCCTTTGTGCCCCGACTGACCTCTGGACATCAAACATGAAGATATATAATTTTACAAATAGCTACGTACTTTAGCCATTAAAATAAATAAATAAATAAACCGCTTTATCCATTTTTTTTTTCAATTAGACTCGCTGAGACTTTCCAGTAAGTAATCTAAGATACTTACGTAACCATAACTATTCATTAGTAAGCAGTAGTAGTTTTCATTAGTAATTAACTACTTAAGTAGTGACTAGTAAGAAGTAACTAAAACAGTAACCAAAAAACTAAGAACAACCCTAAATTTATTTAAAAAAAAATTATAATGTCTTATAATTAGACTTCCAGTGTCGTAACTATCAAAACTTTATATAGCTTAATTTACATGCGAACAGAACTCGTAGGACCACCGTAGTCTGCGCCGCCCTGATAACCGACGGTCACCTACGCCGCATGAATTGCACCGCTTTTTAACTCTCATCCCCCCATACTAACTTGATCCGGCTAAACCGCCCTCACTTTATTTATGACTTCGAACTCAACAACAGCTCTGTAAAGTTTTTACGCGGAAAAAGAAAATTTAATAACGCATAGTATGAACAAGTAAGCTCGCAAATTTATTTTCGTATTATGAAAATAATATATTATAATAAATTATGTGTTAAGATAATATGAGGCCAGTCGTGGCGCAGGGGCACAAAGTGTGACTGTATACGCGACTGGTTGAGGGTTCGCTACCCATTCGAATATATGAAATATTTATTTAAATTTATATTTCCATTTCTTCGCTCTGGTGTTGAGGCAAAGCGCGGCGTTGAGTTCCGCCACTCATCATGCAATGCCTCTAGAATTCGGCAGAAAGTGGAGAACGGAGTATCTTAATACTAGGTTCCCTCTGCCTACTCTGCTGTGTGCTGGGGGAAACAGCGTGAAGGTGATTTATTTGATTTTTATTTAATTTTAAGATAATATTTAATATTTTTTTGTATCTTACCCTCTAGCTTCAGTATCATTCTGTATCATGTATATACCAGGATGGATATAGCCTAGTGTCTTAACCTAGTGTCAAGACATCACGTTCTCTACAAACATTATATCTACATCTTATGATACAAAATTGAAATAAACTAGCAAATACACGTATTAAATCAATGAGAGATTTGAATGTAAACTTTATAGACGATAAAGAATTTTAGATAGCAGTAAAATCCATCGATTTGCGATGCCTTAAAATAGTAACATTGTTCTCTATTATTCACAAAATATTAATAACTAGAGGNCAGCATGTTACTAAAATAAATAAACAGGTTAATTTGTAAAACAGCGTCCGACAATACGCTCACATATTGTTCATTGCGCAACAGCTTTCATAACATGAAATGTACTTATTCTTACGTATATAATAATACAAACCTGAAAAGAACACAATACTACATAGAAGAGTCTAGGGATAGTACATCAAGATTAGCTCGAGGCTGCAGTCTGATTACACTGCCACGTGGAGAAAGCTCCGAGCCTCCTCCAATTCTACGATGAGCATTTTGTAAATCCTATTTAAGAGATTTTTCCTTCGCTCGTTCGTTCTCATTAAATCTGTGTCTATATAAAAAAGTATATATAATTCATATTTGGAACAAATAGCAGTCAATAGTCGTTATGATGCAGTTGGAACACGTTCGAATCAATCTAATGCACGAAGATTATGGGTTCTTATCAAGTTCTGTCAATTTTAGCTATCCACTGAAACTTTGCAATAAAAGGTAAGTAAAAATATATTTAATATGCTGATAGATCTTCGTATTACCCTTAAGTTGTGTGCGTTTGAATATTGATAAAATTATATTTTTTTTCCTTACATTGTAACCTATAAATATATGTAAAATATTTTTGAACCCAATAAATTGTGTTATTTCAGTAACATTGTATAGTAGTAGTCCTTGTTTAATTCGTAACCGAATAGAGTTAGTATCGAATAAAAATAAATGGACTAAAAGTGGCCAATCGCCTGTTCAAAATGAATTGCAAACAATATTACATTTTGGAAACAATCTACGTTAAACCAAAAGGGAATGATGTGGCAGCTCTTTATATTGCAATTTTTGTGTCCAAACAAAACGAATTTGCCGCGCAATCAAAGCGGGAATCCGATTGATGACAGGGCGGAATAATCGTATCGTGAAATTGAAAATATCGCTGCTTGTATCTGTGTAACTCCTTACAGAACAAATTGAAACAGTGGCTATCAAATTATTAACAATTTAAATTTAAATATATTATAATTTAAAAAAAAAAATAAAAAATACGCTTTTCTACACCAAGTGATACAAGTGATTGGAGTTATTTTATACGAGCCTAAACTCAAATGGTATGCTAGTAACCTCTGAGCGTTCCAACACTCCACCTGTCCTGGCAGGAGCCAGCTCCATCATCATCCCAGCTCGTTGATACCACAATATTATATTATCACCTAATCTACGTGTATATAAGTGTAACTGCCAAGATTAATGAGGATGGAATTATTGAAAGTAGTTAAAATTCAAATCTTTAGGGTCTTATTTTATAGTTTGTTGCAGCTTGACTTAATAAAAGCGTATTAAAATATCAATTTATTAGCTATTATTAATTAAAATAAAAAAATCATGCTGTATCAGCTTCATGCTGTATCTCGCACACACAAGGGTAGACAGAGGGAACACTTCCACCGATGTCCGGAAGCAATGTGCGTTGAATGGGGTAACTTAACGCCGCGTTGTGCCTCGACACCAGAGCGAAGATATGAAAATCTAAATTAATATTTTCATTATTTAACATTATTGTTCAAATATACTCTTTTATCGAAATTTTACAAAACATGTAGCGACTCTTATAGCGACACACAAGCATAGTACATTTTAATTCCCAAGTTATCAAAACATTAAGAACCTACTACTATTACCTGAACTCATTAAGTGACATTGACTACGAGATTTTGGATTGAGCTGCAAACCTCTTTAATTGTTTGCTTTTGTAATTTAAACCGAGGTATTCGGGTTGTAATGGATCAACTGCATCCGATGGCGTACTATCAAAAGATTCTATTATTAAATAAGTTTTTAAAACTTTTACAACCATCTTGTTGTTTTCGGATAAGACAGATATAAATACTAGATACATCATTACTCAAACCGACATCGGTACCCGCAACCACGTGACGTATACTATAAAACTTTACCAATAAGCTATATTTCACAGTCAACTTCAATCTCAAATAGTAATATATTATGAAGCTATTTCCTATATAGGTATAAGTTAAAGAATTGGAGGAAACTTATCGGAGTAGCTTCTCGCATATTCATTCTTTCGGACGCGAAGCCTACGATTTAGTTGTAGGGTTGTCTGTTTAACTTCCATGTATTGTGAGCAACTGCAACTGAAGTTAATGCAAGTCTGTCGTTATATCACAAGAATATTCCTTACTTAATTCCTTAATCCGTGTGTGTGATTTTGACAAATTAAATATGTTACTTTTAAATATAATAATATTCTTGTATTATTTTAATTTAAAATTTTATTATAATAATATTATAATTTAACTATTCAACATTTTCTGCATAATGTAAACAATACTGTTTCCTGTAAAGAGAAATGTAATGTTATTGTTCTTTAACTCGCTGTGCTATTTATCAAAATGAAGAAATAAATAACAAATAAAATTTTATAGTTTGTTTCCAATTTTACAGAATTTTGTGCAATTTATTACACCGAAAGAGGCAAATTAAAAATATATTATAATTATATAATTAAAAAATCTGAAATATTTTCATGTTATATTACATCTCTTAGTTGTGTAAATAATACACTACTCCAATAGTCTTAGACAGCCCTGAGATAAATGATAACATTTTCCAAGATGTTTGTGCGTCCCAACTATATATGTAGATCGAAACTTAGTTCTTCACAAAAAGCACTTTATGAAAGAAAATCCGATGGATCTTTTTGTCGCAAGTTGAATATCAGAATAGAATAGCGATAACTTCTTTTATACGCGCAAAAGATAAAGCACTATTCGTGATGGCATAACCGTTTCATTGGAATTTCACTAAATTAATATTCATATAAGTTTAGCGAATATTTGTCATGTGGCTGTCTCACTTTGGGTGTAGATTAGTATGTGCCGTCACGAGCTCGGCTCACCTCAAACTAGGGATCAGTCGCAACTTCCACTTTTTACTTCACTTTTTAGTATAACTGAAATGTTTGTTTGAGAATGTTATGCTTGAAAGTTTTGTCTCGGTGGTTATATTGTGAAATGAAAAGAGTATTACAATGGTAAACATTTTATGTATTATACTTTATATGTTTGTATAATTTGTAGATATATTGTAACGCCATCATGGCGTAGTTGAAAATTGCCTTGACAGTTGTACATTTGATTATTTTAGATTATTTGTTTTTTTTTTCAATTAGGTTTGATCTGAACTGACAAAATATAGTTATAATTATTTTAAATTTAAGATGAGTATAAATTATTTTCTTCTATTAGTTATTATAACATAACTTTTTGGTAAAAGTTTTACTCACTCTGCTGTACATGAAAGCTGAAAAAAGCGCTTAATATTAAACCAATATATTCATAAATTTGTTTGAAATAACCATTACATATACATAGTATAAAATATTTTTTATTATTATATTTAAATATAGCTGATTTTTTTTATATATATTTAAATATAAAAAAAATCAGCTTTACGCTGTATCCTGCACACAGCAGGGTAGGCAGAGGGAACCTAATGTTAAGACACTCCGTTCACTTTCCGCCGAGTTCTGGAGGCATTGCGTGTTAGTGGCAGAAATGAACGCCGCGCTTTTAACCCTAGAGCGAAGAAATGAAAATATAAATGTAAATAAATATTTCACTTCCTCGAGTGAGGATCGAACCTACAACCAGCCGATTTTACACTCACACTTTGTGCGCCTGCGCTACGACTGGCCTCTATTTATTTAAATATATTTAACATAATAACATTAAATATTTATATTTACAGAGATAAATGCCTAATGCGTCAATAAAAAGCCCAGTGCCCATAATCAGACCATTTAGCTGCTTATTCAACGCTGATATGAATTCATAATCAAATTTTGAATTTGAATATTGTGCGACAAAATCCATCGAAATACGTTGACAAAATTATGTCCGTTACAGAGGCGATTGCACTGAAACTAGAATATCAATAATTGAATGATATAATTCGGTGTCCAATAAGTGCCCATCTTACTTTCACTAATTCAGGAGTACGGAATATTTAATACGTACTCGTACAAATGTACCTAAATTCAACGTCGTACCTGTAAAAATCAAGGTAAAAAAATGTTTTTTAAGGCCCTGCTTGTAACAGGAAGAGTTTTTAAAAATTAATAAATTATGTTATTTTAGTAATCTATACATACATAATGTGATGTGAAAAGCAAATAGAAACCTATAAGTATTTTTACACACAGCGGGGTAGGCAGAGGGAACCTAATGTTAAGACACTCCGTTCCCCACTTTCTGACGAATTCTTTAAGCATTGCGAGTTGAGTGGCAGAACTCAAGGCCGCGCTTTGCCTCGACACCAGAGCGTAGAAATGGAAATAGAAATTTAAATAAATATTGCATCTCCTCGAGTGGGATCGTACCAACAACCAGTCGGTTTTACAGTCACACTTTGTGCCCCTGCGCCACGACAAGTATTTCGATGTCATAATTAATATAAAAAAATATAGTTAAAATAAAGTACTTCTTATTATATAACAAACAAAACAATTTTGTTTACAACATAACTGTTTCACGCCTTTCGAAAGCGACTTAAGTAGGTACAGAGACAAAATAATTAAATTACATTTCAATTCTCAGCGATGTTACCCTCCTTCCTTGACACTAGTTAGTCGGACAAGTTCACATTAAGGAAATATGTAAATATAGTTATTATTTAACTTCAAAAGAATTTAAATAACTGTTGACTCACTTTTTAAACTCTTCAAACCCTAGCTTGACTTTTTTATTAAATAGAATTGTTTATCCACTGCATTTTTAAGTGGCATTACTGCTACTATCATATTTTTTGTGGTATTCGAGGCATATTTTTGTATAAAGTGCTTTATTACAAAATAATTTCAGGTAAGTTTTTTTAAAATATACACGTATATTTTATAAAATATACATTATATAAAAGAAAAAAAAGGAATCGATGTGACGCTCTTATAACGTCGATAACGTCGTGTTAACTGAATTTAATGGTTGTGGATTCAAACCTGTAAGGAAATGCTAATATTTAGAATATAGTTATTTTTGCATGTAGCGAAATACCAATAACTAATAACTAAAAAAATTTTTCTAATAACTAATTGCAGAATTTCAATTCTTTTTTATTATTAAGAATTTCAATACATTTACTTAAAGTATAAGGCTACATATGTCACGGGCATAGAGAGTTCTACACACAGTACGCAAGAGACAAATATATGTATACTCGTAGTTATATTATAATGTAATAAAATTTTAAGTTAATTATTTTCAAATTCATATAATATTTATCGTTTACAGTAACAATTTCAAAATACAGGCACTTTAAAAAAATAAATAAAAACCAACACAATATAAAATAATAATTAAATAAAAAGACAGGTTTTTAATTACCATTAGACTAGATAGAAAACATTGACACACCCTTATTGGCCTTCCTGTATATACCTCACCTCACTTCTGACTAAACTAACCTACAAGATACGCAAACAAATCTAGGAAATCGATTTTCAATCACTATCGGCCAGGTATCGATATGAATGTTGCAAATGTATGTAAATCTGACGCCATTACAATAATATGGCACCTCCTAGTTTATCTATTCAACAAAATTCAAATAGGAAATATACATATTTAAAAATTATCGTACATATTATATAATTTAAAACTGTTAATATTATAATATTAAAATGTATTTTGTTAAACAAAATGAGTATTATAATTACATATATTATAAATGTGAATATATTATAAATATGAGAGCATAATGCCATAATATGATTATTGTTATGTTTAGCATCAAAATTAATTACATTTAGTTTGTTATGAACGAACTCGAATGAAAATTTACACAGAGGTAAAAGCGCATGAAGACCCATATGTTCATTATTATATTGTATGTATTACGTATCTCTCAAAGGAATCATCTTTGTTTTGATCACTCATTCATATTATCTATTATAACTACACAGGACAGAGACATTTTACTATGAAAATTAATTAACTGAAAGCGAAATAAATATTTAAAAACAACATTTAAACGTAGTAGGACTCGACCCTGTGTCTTTTGAGAGCTATCCAAAAATATTAAAATATACAAAAATAGTAAGTACGTGTGTACATTATACGAGTATATTCTACATATTATAGTAATAAATTTAATTTTTTTCTCGTCACGCTCACATCACATTATGCAGGGCAGTATTCGGCACACTACAGGGTAGGCAGAAGGAACCTAGTGCTAAGACGTTCCTCACCTTTCGCTGAATTTTTCGAGGCATTGCGTGTTGAGTGACGGACGGAATTCAATGCCGGGCATTTGCCTTGGAGCCAGGGCGAAGAAAAGAAAATTTATATATTTTTTTCTATTATCCCGCGCACAGCAGAGTAGGCAGAGAGAACCTAGTGTTAAAACACTCCGTTCCCCGCTTTCCGCCAATTTCTGGAGCCATTGCGTGTTCTCGACACCAGAGCGAAAAAAATGAAAATATAAATTTAAAAAAAAAATCATCATTCATCTCCTCGAGTGGGAATTGAAACCACAACCTGTCGACTTACAGGCACACTCTGTGCCCCTGCGTCACGACTGGCCTCAAGAAGAAAGTATTAATAGATATTAAAATTCCTCTGAATCGGGATCGAACCCACAACCACCGTGTTACAGTTACACTCTTGCACCCCTGCGCCACGACGCCCTCTTACAACCCATATAAAAATACATATATGCTTGGTTTTAATTGGAATAATTAAACAAATTTACGTATTCTAAGGAACATGAATTGAAAGTCAGTCAGAAACTCAAACTTCGCCTGTCTCTTTTAGTGAAATGTGTGATGGTTAGCATAATCTGCAAGAAAATCGAGTTTCCTCGTAATCCAGTGGGACGGCCGTCTATTGTCTAACTCTTCGGTAACGTACTAGCGAGATTTTGTCGAATGCTAGAATGTGATTCATATTTATATTTAAATTACATTATTATACCCATAATAATGTAATTTTATAAATAAAATAAACATTTATATCAATTTTATTTTTTACTAAAATTAATATACAAAATATTTTAAGGTATACCAGAAACGTACACACAACACAATCCTATATTTACCAGTTCGAAGCGTCAACACCATCAAAGCGGTAAGAGCTAAAACGAAACAAAAAAATCATATTCCACACAAAATTCATTAATAAAACACGAAATTAGTCCACGAAACCGATCCCAAACCTCATAAGGATACAAACGCCGTGAATAATCGAGTTTATACCGAGATCATACAGTAGGGGAAGTCCGCGTGGACGGGCAGCATCGTCAGTAATTCATGCGGCAGGCACGTCGTGGCCGCCAGCCGTTCCTAATTGATTCCTGATGCGGCCCGTGAGCTGACCGCATCACTGCCTCCTTGTACTGCCCTCCTAGTACACGTGCGCTTCATTACGTACTTACAGTATCGAGTGCGTTAAAAATTAGACTCCTATCGAATTATCCAATAAACCTTCGTATTTCGCAATTGGATCATATTTTATCTCGTTAAGTTTGATGCGCGGTCGTTGTTGTAGGTACTTGTGGATAATTTTATATTTCACGTTCTTTTGTTGTTAACCAATTTTTTTTTTCATTGTAATTTGTAGTATAATATCTAAGTGGTCTTTTATTTCTTTCTTATTTTATTAATTTGGACCTTATGCCATAGTCTTTTATGTTTTTGTATCAGTACCTACACTATGTGTACAGTCTGTTCCCCCTTTCTGTCCAATTTCCAAAACATTCCGTGTTTAGCAGCTGAACTCCATGCCACGCTTTGTCTTATTACCAGAGCAAAAAATAGAAATCAAATCGATTGGCTGAATAGAAATCATCGAAAAAACCGACAATCGTCGCGTTTACAAACCATGCCACTGTGTTACGACAACTTCGACAAAATAGATATATTTTTAATACTTTTATATTTCTTTGCTAGTGCTTACCATATAAATTCATTACATCAAGAGCCAATAGATAGAACGACAACACTAAATTATATTTGAATCAAAGCAAAATATTGAACTTTAACAAACAACATATGAATAAAAAAGGCTACAACACTTCAAAAATAATAATCTATGGTTAGAATGTAATACGTACATCTATCTATACAGCAAATGTTACACCATCCACTTCAATTGCTATTCTATAAATAAATATATTTTTAATAGTTTTATACTTCTTTTTTAAAATTCACGATATAATTTCATCAAATCAAAAACTAGTAGACAAAACCGACAACACTAAATTATATTTGAATCACAACAATATATTCAAAAATTTACTACATATAAATGAAAAAGGCCAAAACAACAATCGATGGTCAAAAATAATATATATATATCAATAGAATAAATGTTACACCATCCACTTCAACAGCTACATGATGTATGTAAACAGCAATCAAGCTTTGGTTTTTTGTTATAAAGCGTTTTACAAAACAATGGGATAACTAAAGTGATACTCTCGGTGTGTATGCTTGTGTTAATTGAAATTCGATAGTGACAGTTTACTGTAATATTGTAAGGTGTGGAGATTTAAGATCGTGGATGGTAAATGTTATTATTTTAGGTATATAATATAAAGTTAAGTTGGTGCCAAACAAGAAATAAATACATTAAGAGATAAGTACTAAATACACCGAGCAAAAAACTAAAAAAAGTATCCATGTTGGCACCGCCACCTAAAACAATGGATTTTAAATGGTAAATAGGTATGTCGACCGAAGACGGCCGTCATGGCAATGAAAAAATATTTTAAATGTTTATTTCCCCGCACAGGTAATGAGGTAAGCGCGGCATTTAATTCCGCAAATCAAAATAGAATTCCTCGAGAAAGCAGCGGAAAGTGGGATACAGAAGAGGCTTAGTGGAAACGAAGTGTTTCAAATCTTAACACTAGGTTCCCAGATTTACTCTCCCTATCCCTGCTGTGTGCGGGATACATCGTAAAATAGATATATAAGTATCAATAATTTCATTTCTTGTTTTTCTATCTATTATTTTAAATTTTCTTTTCACTTATTATTTTTCTGTACTTTCTTTACCTTGTAACATTTATTTTTTACAATTTAGTATAAACTAAATTGTAAAAAATATATGTTACTTTTCTTACATAAAAAGTTATCTTTTTATATAAGAAAAGTATGGAATTTAACTTTTTTTAATATTTTTTCCAAACATACCTCCTGTTTACGTTTTATAGCATAACCAACTAAACAAACACAATAAAAATAAAAATTATAAAAATATTAAATTCCACAAACTAATAGATACTTACACACAAACCATACATTTCTTTTAAATATCCAATCATAACAATATAACATCATATTACGGAAGTGACGTTAAATTTAACTTAATATAAGTTACATTATTAGCGAATGTTCCGTACTATCTAGTACGTGAAAACTTACACCTGACATCGCAGCAGTCCCCGTCATAGTCTCCCTGAGTGACATTAATGAGATGTGCGGGCTGTGGACAAATTGTTTATGCACCGCCTGCATACATATTTACTCGTAACGTCACGTTATTTTTTAAAGTAAGTAACGTTAGTATAAAAAGTGGCTAAAAAAAGGAAGCGAGTGGAAATATGCTAGCTGCTTTAAGATTGTTTGAGGGCAACTTGAGGCCGGTCGTGGCAGTGGCACAAAGTGTGACTGTAAAACCGACTGGTTATGGGTACACTCGAGGAGATGAAATATTTACTTAAATTTATATTTCCATTTCTTCGCTCTGGTGTCGAGGACGAGCGCTGCGTTGAGTTCTGCCAATCAACACGCAATGCCTCCAGAATTCAGCAGAAAGTAGGGAACGGAGTGTCTTAACACTAGGTTCTCTCTGCCTACCCTGCAATGTGCGGGATACAGCGTGAAGCGATAATCCGTGCAAATCACAAATTGCAATATTTGTATCAGTAGGGATATTTCATTCCGTTTTCTTTTTTCCCCCACTCTAGCCCTAAATCATGTACCGCAATTTATATAGTCTGTTTAGGAAAACAAATATATTTGAAGTTTTAAATCGTCTTAATTGGAATCGAAGTCACAATTATCGCTAACAGTCAAGACTTTAACAATAGCAAACATAATGTTGTTCAAAATTATGAAAATAATCATTTACTTTATAAATGTGTATAAATGATGAATGTTGTTCAAAGCTAACATTTTTTTTTTAAATAATAATTTAATTTCGATTATATGCTATTTTTGTACATATCACATTTATAATATGGTTTCAATGCAAAGCACAATAAGTAATTTCATTTCATTTTCATTTCAATGAGTTTTAATAAAAGAATCAATCTGTCCTTACCAAACATGTGTAGTGGTCATCCTCGATACGAAATTAAGAGCAATCGAACATAGTGATGCATGAAATACGAAGATAGCATGGAAGGTTCTGTACAATCAATAGTACTTAGTGGTTTTTCCAGTAATTTTAGTGGTTTTTACTTTTTTTTAATTTTTTCAATAGGAATGAATAAATTCAAAAAAGCTTCGACTATGCTGAACTACCTTGTGCGTCAGCTGTGTAATATTAAACTAAGCTATTAAAATTTGGTACACCTAATGTGGTGAAATTAAACCACCTTGATATAGGAATACAAATATCTCTTTATAGCCAAAGTAAATATTCTATCTGGAATTAACTTTTTAAATGTATTCGATAGAACGAAGCAAATACCTACAATGTTTTGTGGATTACATAGAAAAGTAAAAAAAAGAAACTGTACAAAAATATTCTTCCTAAAATGTTTATAGACTTTGCGTTAAATCTATTCGTTTCGCCGTGCCACTGGTTCATGAAATTGAATTCAAAACTGCGTTTTGATGCCTGAAACTGTTCGACGTTGCGTAATCTTTGAACCGATCCTTTTCACTTGTTGCGTAATTTGTGGTACATTTAATGTTGAACATGTATATGAAAGTTCTCAACGGGCTCGCACATGTCAGCCTCAGCTATAACGGCATGTTCCTTTAACACCTCAGAAACTACGCTTAATAATTAAATTACTAAATATCTACGGTACATTACGTTACCAGTTAAAGCTATTAAGGAATAGTTCTGAGATGAAACATTGAATAGAGATTCAAGAACAGATAAATTTACTTAACCAATATATGTTCGGTTGGATGTCGTTGCGAATTAACACATTATGTACAAGGATCTCTGAAATTGAAACGTAGCTTGATAAAAACATAATTAAAGAGCTTTACATTCAATAATGAAAGGTTCATAATAATAATATGTAATTATTCGAACTTGAAAATTTAAACAATGCCTCATCATACTCTTCAAGAACGGCATAAAACAATATAGATACTTACAGCTATTTGAAAATGTATGACGATTCGAGCGCACTCCACTCCAAGAACGAAGGAGCTGATTGGCAATACGGCTGGCCAACAATACAATTTTAAAAGTATAGGTATATATGACGTTTATTTATCAACATTCGCGATATAAAAGTCGTGATCTTGTACGTCGCACACAATAAATGCCCGTTGCAAAATCCAGTTACGTTACGAGCCTCGACAATTGATAGAGAAACTGTGTGCAACGATAAAATTTAAAAAGTCATTTATTTCGAAATGCTTTTTCTCGGGTCGCCCGCGGCGGAGCGATATCAATTTTATTTGCTATCGTGGCTTCCTGGATACGCGGTCGGGACATTCACTTGAACGTTTATATCTATATATTTATATATACGAGTAAAAGGCAAGCAAAAACTCGGCTATACCTCTCACAATACCATCATAGTATAAAAGTGGTTGAGATTGTAGTGAGTAAATAAAGCCTATGTAAGTCCCATCTTATACAACAAGAGTGAATTAAGAACTAATTTTACATTAGAATAGAAATTTAATTAAAATATAAATAAAAATATATGTCTTTGACTATGATATTTATTTATATACAATACATTTGTCTATAAATATTTTATTTAAATAAAAAAATATTTGTAAAAACAAAAATCCCGACTGCATAAAACTAAAAAGAAAATAAACAAGTCCAGTTTTCTTTTTAGTTTTATGCAGTCGGGGTTTTTGTTTTTACAAATATTTTTTTTATTTTTCACTTTTTTGTTAGAATTCATTATGGTAATCATATTCATGATATACCTTTTTGAAATCCTCGTAGTAAGCTCTTCAATTTGAGGCCCGCATTGTGGTATTCGAAACGATTTTTTTTTTCAGTAAGTTCCATGGTGTCCCACAACCGCCATGATTGTTTTTATTTACCGTCACCTATCTAAAAACATTTGGGCTGCTAATACAAATCTAACGATACCTCAATTATGTAAATCCGTTAAGCGGTTCTGGGGATATGAGGTAATAAAGAATAGTACATACATACAAGATACGCGCGAAAAACATAACGCTTCCTTAGCAGTCGGGAAAAAATAATGTATATTTAAAATAATCCAACTATCAGTGCCATAAGCGAATTGGAAGGTAGCGTAAATTTTTATTTCAATCAAGTTCCCTCGTTGTCCAAGATCACCGGACGTCCGTCGCCGAAGCGCGGTTAATGCAATTAAGCTTTGATCACCTAACGACACATTTTCTAGACGTTTGCCTCCGTTCACAATTATGTCGTTGAATATTATAAAAATACTATTAGCAAGAGCATTTGACGCTTCGGTGAGTTCGGTATGATAACAAAATTGATACTCTATGTGATTTTTTTTAACTGCACACTGTATTTCGCACACAGAAGGGTAGGCAGAGAGAACCTAGTGCTAGGACTCTCTATTCCCTATTCTTAGCCATATTCGTAGCGTCTTGAGTGGCGGAAGTCAACGTAGCGCTTTTCCTCGACACCAGAGTAAAGAATTGAAAGTATTAAAGATTTCAATTTCTCGAGTGGGAATCGAACCTAAAAAAAACACGAATAGCCTCCATATGAATTAAGTTTGTTACATTAGTTTATTTTAGTTATACAAAATCAACATCATATTATATAAACATTTTTAATCTTAACCAATATTACCTATATTCTTCAAATAATAAATGGTAAAGAAGACCATACAACCAATGTTTACAAATATATAGGTATTTATAAAAAACGGTTTTTCAGGACATAAATAATAGATACCCACATTAAGTCCGTACGATCGCAAATCAGGGAGCCACAAGGTCGACTTGTTTACATCTGTGCGGTCTAATATTGTATTCTTGAATTTTAAGCTATGGAAATTGGTGGCTGTTAGCGATCGTATGATTCCGAACACTTGCGTCAACATCAAAAAAAAGTGTAAGAAAATTTGGAATATCTAAATAATAAATGGCGAAATAATACATACAATATCAATAATAGAGGCCAGTCGTGGCGCAGCGGCACGAGGTGTGACTGTAAAACCGACTGGTTGCGGATTCGATCCCCACTCGAGGAGATGAAATATTTACTTAAATTTATATTTCCATTTTTCGCTCTAGTGTTGAGGTTAAGCGCGGCGTTGAATTCTACCACTCAACACGCAATGCCTCCAGAATTCGGCAGAAAGTGGGGAACGGAGTCTTAACACTAGGTTCCCTCTGCCTACCCTGCTGTGTGCGGTATACAGCGTGAAGCTGATTGATTTGATTTATTTATTTTTTATATCAATATTTGATTATATCTACTTAAACTTAACTCATTGTAATAAAGTACATAAAATAAAAAATAAAAAATTAGTAATATAATCACAATATAAACTAATATTTCAATAAAATCATATAACATAAAATATAAATATGTAATTGTAGCATCATTATAATATTTTTCACATACAACACTGTAATACTTTTAACAAGGTACATGTTATGCTTATTTTATTATACAAAAGGAAAGAAATATACAAGTTTTATGCTAGCTCGAAATCTCTGAAGATACGCCAATCAACCTCAAGTACGCAAACATGTTTAGAAAGCTACCGGCTCGCCTAGGCCCCAGTATATAAAAACCCTTAATCAAAAACTTTAGAAAAGTTAAAAATATTTTTCCAAAGCGCTAGTCGGCTTTCAAGCACCCGCTCCCTCCCCTCAAGGAAAAAAGTGAAGAAAAGTTAAAGCACGAAAAATAAAAACGTTAACAAAATGACTTTGTAATCCTATCAAACACTTTACGTTTTCCTCGTTGTAAATTAACTTACGTAATGATTTCGGAATCAAATAAATTAAAAGATTACGCCTTCTTTATACTAAGAAAATATTTTCTCACTCGTTCCGTTGCTACAATAACATCATTTCGGCGATATTATATTCGAGAAACAATTTATTTGGGACTCGTTCAAACAAAAAATAATTTATATTGCTCTCTTATAAAATAAAAATTACGAAGGAGCGAGGTACGCGGACTATGACATATTACCAGAAATTTGCGTAATACTAATAGCATTGTTGCGGCCCCGAGCGCCTATCGTGAAATATGAAAAGTAAAACGTTTATAATACAGGCGAGAATGAAGTATGGGAATTAGTAATGGGTAGAGTTAGAAAAAGAAAAGATAAGAAAATAATGCGCCGCCATATATCATTACAATCGCTAGAATTCACCAGTCGGCCGGGGCTGGCCACCGACCCTCTTTAGCCGACCGAAAATTCTGCAAAAATTCCCTGCGAGAGATCATTTACGCAACTACATTGTAACATAATATAAGGAAAGAGCATTTCCGTCTTTATGGACAAATTTCCTTAATAAACCACGGAACACGCGAAATTTTTATTTCGATTCTGGAAAAAAAAATGTACTTGTCATTTGAGGGGAAATATTTTCTTTTTTTTTTCAGCAGAGCAGACAACAAGGTAGGCATGGTGTTAAGACACTCCACTCGCAATTTTTCGCCGAATTCTGTAGGCATTGCGTATTAAGTGGCGGAACACAACGCTGCGATTTGTGTCATGACACCAGAGCGAAGAAATGAAAATATTAAATATTTTATTCCCTCGAGTGGAAATCGAACCCACAACCTATAGCGTTTACGCTTGTGTCCCTACACCACATCGAAAGAAATTGATTAAAATAAATTTTAATTTAAAATCCATATCAAAAATACTGTTTTATATTATGTTCTATTTAATTTTTGTATATAGCATAGTTCCAAGTGAATGTATAATATCATGTATAACATTATGGATAATAATGTTAACCTTAGTTCGAAACGTAGCACTGAAAGTGTAAAGGAAGTAGTTAACCGTGTTAAATTAATCTCATACCGATTACCTTCGTTATTAGCGTGTTGTATTTTCTAAAATGGAGTTTGCTATGTTATTTTAACGACTTGTTATAATTAATATTGACAAAATTAAAGTGTAGTAAAACCAAAATTATTATTATTATTTTTAGGCCAGTCGTGGTGCAAAGGCATAATCGTGTGATTTTAAGCACTATAGGTTGTGGGTTCGATTCCTACTCAAGGAAAAGAAAATTGGCAGTAAGTAGTAGTGGTGGTTTACACTGAGCTCCCTATGCCTAACTCGCTGCATGCGGGAAATAGCGTGAAGCGTAAGGAAAAAAAGTTTTACTACACATTATGTAATTTATTACATTTTGAAAAAGGTTATATCTTTTTTCAAAAACCATGATACATTTTACATGTAAAAGAAAATGGTATTTAAATAACGATTTACACATAACTATTATAGAAAATACACTATAGTAATAATATAAATAGTATTTTCATATTATTATATAAATGTTTACAAAATACATCCAATAATTTCAATAATCGTTAAAAAAATAACAAAATAAAAATAGAAATCACAAAATATATTATATCTTTTCACTTTAAAACCAATACACTTGATAAATCACAAACATGTTCCTACATTTTCTCATTACAATTCATAGTTAAAATTCATAACGTCCATTCATTCGTTCCTTAATTAGAAACATTAATGTAACACGTCGAGGTTCAAAGCGGAAAATCAGCCGTAGGATTTATTGCACTTTAAAATAATACTAACTCGACTATAGTACAGTTAGTTAGTACTGGACGTTTCAAACAACTTAGTTAATAAGTTCTCAGATGCTTGGGCCATTTCATTTGCTTACACATTCGGCAAACTAGACAAATTATGGCGAAGTAAGAACATTCTTGGAATTAGTTAGCACGGTCAGTGCGGACATCTGTCTTTCAGTTTCAGTTATTGGCTTAACGGGCTCTCTCGTTGAAACGCAACTCTCAAGTTTATTCATTAAACGCTATTTACTTTGCTATCAAACTACTGCTCAAATATTAGCCGATATATGGAAACAGTTTATTCTAGAATTCGTTTTTATGGTGTACCTAGAGTTATTTCATACGGGTCTTTATCATCAGGAGTATCCTACCTAGTCTTTTCAGTCGTGATAAGTAATATTATGAATTCAATATTTTTTTCAACTTTACACTTTTTTTATAGTTGGGTAAACTAACATTTTAGAGTGTTAAGACAGAGACGGAGACACTGGAGAAATTGCATTATACGATATTTCTCCATTCACTTCGCCAAATCAGCCTAGTAAAATATAACTATAGGGGAGTTGTGCTTAAGATGGCATACGAAGATAAGATGACACACTACCAATATTGCTTTAAATAATTGCGCTAAGTGCGATCTTATGACGTTTTAGAGAGTGTCTGTAGATGTCGCTAATACTCAAATTCATTATGACGGAAAGTAAACGCACATTGGCAAGTAGTTCATGTTTTCGTAATTTTGAATAGCAGAAAATTTTGCTTTCGCTTTTGCTTGGTGGTGAAAATCCACGTAAGGTAAGGATTTTCTATTTGAAGTAATTTTTAATGTAAAATAGGCTTATTATATGACACAACTAACACTAAAAGCGTATTCTTACCTATAAACTTTTGTCACAACTGATACAATTAAATTCACATATCTATTGGGTAAGATGACATACAAAACGTGAGTATAAGATGGCATACTATGTCATCTTACCCTTATGAATAGAATCGATCGATTGACCAATAAAAGACCATGGGTATTGAACAAATTTTAACTGGAAAGCCATTTTTGCAGCCAGAAGAGAAGTGCGTACTTAATTAAATTTCTCCATTGCTAAAATCTACTCGTACAGGAAAGTCACGTGTGAAGAAAAAAGTCAGTGGATCGCAGGTTATGACGTCTAGTCCATTTATAAATGAAATAAAGGTAACAGTAAAGCAGAAAAAAGAAAATCGCAAATCCCTTAAAAGAGCAGAAGCAAACTAAACATGTTATTTTTGAAAATTTTTCGTTGACGTGTAGTCTAAGCCACCGCCCAAAAATACAAAGTTTCAGGACGTCAAAAACAAAGGAATTCCGTTGTCTCAGTTGATGTAGATCTCGAGAAAAGTAATGACGTGGATACCGAGGCCACCTCCTCTAAGAAATACATATCCACACGAGGTCGAAAGAAAATAAAGCGTGTGGATGCCGATGAAGATTTCGACGATCCTTACATTAATAAAGACGCGGAAGATGATGATCCAGCTTGCATTTAGTGCAACAAACTATTTAGCCACTCTAGGCCAAAAGAACATTGGGTAAAATGCCAACTGTGTTCCAGCTGGTGCCATACTCTATGCGCGAACTTATCAAGAAACATTTTTTTGTGAACTATGTTCGTAAAATTTGATGGTATAAGATGACATACGTTTAAAGTCTAAGATGACATACTATGTCATCTTACCTTATAGGTATGTCGTCTTACACCTGTTGACTTAAGTGCGATTTATGTATGTTTTTTAGTTTTATGTTTCTTTGATTGTTCTGAAACTAAAATACTTTCGTTGATTATGATATATATGATAATATGCGCAATATGCTGATCTCACGTGACTTTATTTATTTTAAATATTTATCTTGAAAGAAAAAGTATGTCATCTTAAGCACAATTCCCCTAATATGTTGAAATATTCGATTTTTAACTAAATAAATATTCCAAAAACTGAGTAGGTAATCTAGGAACTCCATTACTAATTTTAGGTTGTTTTAGATTTTATCTTTTATATATTTATTTATTTTAGATTTTATATATTTATTTATGTTTATAACTTAAAGTCAAGCGAAATATATTTTGACTACGTTCTCTCTGCTTACCTATACAGGAGACAGCGAGAATCTAAAAATCACACACAGGACAAATCGTGAGTTTGACTCCCACTCGATGAAATGACAAATTTAATATTTCCATTTCTTCACTCTGGTGTCGAGGCAAAGCGCAGGGCTGAGTTCCGCCATTCAACACGCAATGCCTCCAAAATCGACAGAAAGTGAGGAGCGGAGTGTCTTAGTACTATACTATGCTCCCTCCGCCTACTCTGCTACATACGGGATAGCTGTATTCTGTGTCTGAAAAAAAAACGTCCTGTGAAGCTGAAAAAAAATATATATATATATATATATATATATATATACGAAGAAAGCAATTAAGAAAAATCAATACTACTTTATTTTTTCACTGACTTCTTCACATACTATTAGTAGCACGCGGAAGATGCGTATGTGTTAGTTGATGAGATTTATGTACGACAATAGTAATAGCACTGTAAATTAGCTGAAAGCTGTTAGTCAATCACTTTTATTGCTTATTATAGGTGATAGGTATACTATCAAGTACGTTTACGTACGTTTTTTTTATTTTATAATATGATTGCTTACATTATACTGTTGTTGTTGTATTCTTTTGATCCATCTAAAACTGACGAAGCCGATAAAAATATAATTTAGAGATATGGAAAAAAAAACTAATTCTTTTTGATTATTAATTTAGAGGCCACGTCGTCGTGGAGGCACAAGAGTGCGACTGTAAGTGCGACAAGCTGTAGGTGAAATGAAATATTACTACTCGTTGATATGAAAATTTAATATTTTCATTTTTAGCTTTGGTAACGAGGCAAAACGCGGCGTTGAGTTTCACCACTCCATATGGAATGCCTCCAGAATTCGGTAGAAATGGGGAACGGTAGGTTCCTTCTGCCTCCCCGGCTATCTGCGATAACCTGCAACCTTAAAAAAAATAAAAATAGTAACAAGTTCATTTTTATGAACTTATTTACTCTTTATTTTTTCAAATGTATTTAGCATAAAAACTTAATGAAAGAGGTACATTAAATTTTCAATGAAAAATAACAATAACATAACGATATAGCCAATAAAAAAAATTAACTACAGATAATTTAAATAAACCACCTACGCCATAGCGAATATAACGTTTAGTTAAAAATAAAAATTAATAGCTGTTATTTCCAATGTACAATGACTAAGGTAAATAATAACCGGCCGATAAGCTTGAAGAGGAGCACTTAATAAAATTACACGAACGAATGACAGCGCGATATAATAATAGCATAGACAAATAAGGGAATTAATAAAATGATTGATAGTTTTAAGCAGTGCTATGTAACGTAGGCCCGTTACTATCGATGTGATATCAGGGTTTTATATAAAGGATATCATTGAAAAAATATTTTTTGTACTTATATAACGGAATTTATCTTCGTTATTAGTAGTAGTTAGTTAGTAGAGTACTTTGTCATTGATTTATATCTCTTCTTCGCGTTCTCATTTGGTTTCTTTTGAAAACAAGAAAACTAGAGTAGTAATAAACTAGTTGTTAGTGCATACCTAAATAGTCAAATTGTTTAAATATAGTATTTTAATTGACATTTTTTTGTTAAATAATTTATTATTCAACATCACGCTGTATTCCGCACACAACAGAGTAGGCAGAAGGAACCTAGTGTTAAGGCACAATCCGTTTCCTATTTTCCACCGGATTCTTTGCGTCGCGCATAACCTAAACACCAGAGCGAAGTCGAAATGTTAATTTAAATAAATATTTTATTTTCTTGAATAAGAATCGAACTCACAACCAGTTGCGATTACAGTCACACTATTGTGTCCATGCGCCACGGCTGGGCTCAAATTAAATTTCATTTATAAAAACATTTTTTACTAACTGACTTCCGAGCTCACGTTCCTTTTGTCTTTGGTTCATCAAATATCATAGGTTTTAAAGCGCAGTGCGGCGCGTCGTGAGACTCCCATCCATTGCGGTCAATTTGGCGTAATGTAATCAATTGCTGGACCAATAAAATAAATCAGACGGGACAGTTTTAATTGATACTCCGTATTAACTGTGAACACCCCGGCTCAAAGAAATGGTCCCGGCAACCAGTTGCGCTGCAATCTACCAATTTTCTAATGGCAAAATCAATAAAGTTAATGAATTTGATACTGTACGTGCTTTTAGATATAATATTAAAGTAGCTTTTTATTTTTCTTTAAAGGGTAAACCAAGACAGAAGATTTATCGATATATTTAACAAAGTTTTGTAACGTCAGCATGTTGTATTTTGTCAGTTAGCAAGTTCTACGATTTCGCATATCGCTTCCCACTTAAATTAAATGTATGAATGTTAGTATTAGAATAATAAGTGATATCAAAAGGTATTCTATAAATAAAGTTGAGGCCGTCGTGGCACAGAGGCTCAAGTATGATTGTAACGCGACGGTTGTGGGTTCGATCCCCACTCGAGGGTGTATATTGATATTTCTTAATATTTTCTTTGCGTGAAGCTGATTTTTGATGAATAAAATTTGTACGATCAACACACACAAACCAAACGATCTTTTGATTTGTCACATGTTAGCATTAATCTAAATGCCTATTCATCTATATTATTAATGACATTTTTAAGCGATTGGAACAAATCTGTAAATTATCCGTTTGAAAAAGAGATTTAAAACATGAGAGGTATTATTTTTACAAATGGTCACCGAAACGTGTCAGAAATGTATCACATCACTTTTCACGTCCAAATAACAGTTAAATAGGTATTGAAATTTTATTCTGAAAAATATTTTTATTATATATGTATGTATATATGTATAAAACTGAGGAAAATGTATTTAGGGTATTATATAATATACCAATTATAAAAATTTATGAAGTAATAAAATACATTTGTACTAAAAAATAAGTAAACCATTGTTGTCTGAATTAAAATGCATATAACCCTAACATAACCCAAAAATGGAACTAAAATATATTTAGTATAATAAAAGAAAGAGACGAAAGATTCCCACTTTTTATTTTACTCTAGATTTTCTATTCTGAAAGCTGGTCCCAAATGATTTAACTAAGCATTATTTCATAAAACGATACTACCACACGTGAGCTTTAATTTTAATCAAACATTGAAAAATAATAATCATTAAACACCAATATAAATAATGATTTTACTAATGACAATACACAAAATAATTACACAAACAACAATTATCAAACGCAACTAAAAACTAAAATAACAGATCACGCTACCAGTTTGTACGTAAAATTATAACGTAAATCAGCGCATCGGAAACCCAAACAGTTAATTAAACCGAATACCTTTAATCAAATTGGTTACAAATTACACAGCCGGCGAACAATAAAACGTACTAGCCTTTGAGTCTAGGAATGATTGAATGGGAGAGCCGATACCGTTTGTTTATTTACATATCGACTCAATTAACAAATACACCGGTGCTAATTATCGATTCAAATCGCAATCGCTGTTCGCACGTTAGTCGATTTTCCGCGAGAACTCGATGAAAACTTCATAACAGTGTTGACTTTACGCTCGGCAACGTATCGCGTAATGGCCTTTGTCGCGCACAAAAAGCGACTGATCTGGCCCAGATCCGCTTTGTACGGCCCGTTTGCTGTAGGTAGTCAGTTGACAACATAATTATCGAATGCTGGTCGAGAGTGGACTGGTCACTACGCGATGGCATTTGACGCAGGCCTGAAAGGAAAAGCTATAGCAAGCTCTCTTTGATGGTACAGTTTTTACATGGATGAGGAAAAAATGCTTGATTGTAGAACCGACTAAATTCGACTAAATTGTGCAAGAAGGACCTTAGCTTTAATATAATACTAATATTTCTTTATTACAATGAATACCTACATTTCTTCTGTACTGTAAAAAAAACACCACAGAAAATGTATCCACCTATACCTATTTTTTTTATCAGCTTCACGTTATATCCCGCACACAGCATGGTAGGCAGAGGGAACCTAGTGTTAAGACAATCCGTTCCTCACTTTCTGCCGAATTCTGGAGGCATTGTGTGTTGAGTGACAGAACTCAACGCCGCGCTTTGCCTCGACACCAGAGCGAAGAAATGGAAATATAAATTTAAGTTAATATTTCATCTCCTCGAGTGGGGATCGAACCCACAACCAGTCGGTTTTACAGTCACACTTTGTGCTGCTGCGCCACGACTGGCCTCACCTAAAATTTGAGACCTAAAATTTATTTGCAAAAAATAATTTTGGATGTGTACACGCACAACTTCAGATCTACTGACGGATTTAAATGACACTTTTTCTTATATAGCTATAGGGTCAGGTTATAATTTATTTTGAAAAATGATATAGAGTTTCATAATGATTTTACATTGTGTCAATGGAGAATAAGACGAAGAATACAAAAAAATCAAGTAGAGAACTATAAATATCTAATATGAAATGCCGGCTTATGAAAAGTTTTTGAGCGCGATAAGCATTTTTCATTTACGTATAAAAATAATTTATTATCCATGACATAAAAAAATTTGGAACATTTGAGAAATTAGTTATTACTAATATGGTTTACAACTTAGAGTGTAGCTGGACAGCGAAACTATATCTCGTTTTGCTACTTTACGCTCTGATTTAAGCCAATATAATTTTCTTTCTAATGTACCTATAACTTATTTAAGCTACATTCCTTAAACTGTTAAGTATATACGTCATCATCATCACGTATATAGTAAACGTCTTCTACTAAACTAATGTAATAAATAAGAAATGTCGTTTAAGATTAATCATTTTAATCATTTTTCTATTTAATTATGTTGGTATAATGCACTTGCAAGCTGCACCATGCAGTTCAACTATAAATACTAGATGGCGCTAGATTGAACCGTGTACACGTCAGCACTGAAATATTACTATCCATAGACTACTAATAGATGTCACTAGGCTAAAACTAGATACGATAATATATCTATATTTTTAGATATACGCTACATGCGTATATCTAAAAATATAGATATCTTATAGTATTTTCTTATTCAGTTTGAATATGTTAAATAATCGTAAATACAAGTGCCATGAAGACCAACATTGTATTTACTAAATATAATTTTGATTTCAAAAAATCAAAGGCGACGTTGGGTTACGTTTCATATCGCGAAAATTTAAAAAGGTCGAGGTTAAGAAATTGATATATATCAATATAATAACAAAAAATCATTCCCTGTACTCTTATTGTGTTCAGTTATTAAAGTATTATTCTATAGTTATAACAGAAAACAAAAATAACCGTTCGAAAACTCAACGATTCATCTGTCGCCGGTAGCCTCTTTCATCTCTCGTTAGACTGTTGTCGATCACCACGTCTGTGGTTAATTTAGTCGCATATAAATCATAGTAAGTACTTAATGTAGAGAATCTATCTGGAATAATATAATACGAATATTGCATAAAGGATACAAAGAGAATAACAGTGGTAAGTATACTTGTCTATATTGTGGAAAAAGAAAGTTAATTTGAATTACGGTTTGAAAAATAATGTAAAATCATAATTATAATTATTAATTGGCTATTTATATAAAGTTTTACTTAGTACTATGCCACTCACAGATTTTCACATTTTGTAAAACTCAACGCCGTGCTTTGCGTCGACAACAGAGCGACGAAATAAAAATATTAAATAGGTATTTCATTTTCTCGAGTGGGAATCGAACCTATAACTTGTCATGTAATAGCAGTGGTAGACGAGAAAAACAAGCGTTAAGATACTCCATTCTTCGCTTTTTGACCGAAATCGAGACATTGTAAATACGATGAATGGTGGTTGAAATATTATTCCATATATTTGATCACTTATAATGAGATTGTTTCTATTGAATTAAAAAAATAAACTATGAGAGAAAAATCTCAAATATTAGAAAATTGTTTCTGAGTGATACAAAAATATTGTAACTCTAAATTATGATTAAGTTTTTTATTTAAAAATATCATTATTATTCATCAAAATATCTATAGATATTAGAGAAGGAAAGAAAAATGCTTCTGTAGATAAAAAAAAACTAAATATTTCAATAATATTTGGCATCCAACAACATTATGACACACGATTTATTTATTTTGTTCTCGAAATTGATTACAGAAATTTAAAATGTTCACATGCAACTATTCGAGTCAACGTTGATAGATGAAGTTCCATTAGAAAAAATACCTCAATGAAAGCAGCGGCGAAGTTAATGACGCAGAACATCTTACGAGTCCCTTTTATGTCAATCTCACTGTTCTGGGAGAAGATATGGCTAGCTGAGCTTAGTTTTTAGATAGTTTTGGATTCACAAATCCGTTTTCTTTCATAGCTCAGCCTGTTGCATTAAGTTTGTTCATATAGAATTATTATATTTCTATAGTATGATATATACAAAAAGCCATTTGCCCATTATAATTAGAACATTAAAAAATGTGTGGGTGCCTGTCCATTACGTTTCACTTTAATATACAGAAATATAAATCAATTAGCCTTTTAAACGATGTAAAATTACGTAATTTGAGTAATAAAAATGAGTATAAAATTTAAATCTTGAACACAATTCAAGGAGCAGTTGTTTCCGACAACGCACGTGACTCAGAAATGACTGCTTTAAAAATTTATGTGATGTTTTATTCCATTAGCAGTGTTGCATTTTTTAACTGTGAATTAAGACTTTAAAGTAATGACTCACTATTTATTTCAGAAATTATAAATATGAAAAATTGTATTTTATTTTATATGAAAAGGAATATAAATTGAATTGCCTTATTGTATTGTTGCTTTCACACCTCGATACCCCAGCCTAAAAGTAGTTTATCTTGCTATTCTTACGAAAAAAGGTGTAAAATTAAAACTTACAAATTTTTTTGTGCCCCAAAGGACTGTGGACTTGAATTAAATGTTCTTGACACATGGATATACAGACATACAAACGGACAAGAAAATGACCCTATAAGAATTCTGTTTTTATTGTAATTTATCACAATAAAGATTCCACAACTGGCAATAAAACCAAAAAAGATCAATGAAACAGTTTACTCTTCCGACCCACAGTTGAGGCCGATAATTGTCAACAAAGTTTCTATCGCGTCCTCTCTAATCTTAATTGAAAATTCAATCATTTATTCGTTTGATAAAAGTCGTTAAGGTCCCTTAATGGTTCGCGTGCCTTTTACTTCATTTTTACTTCATATTAAAACGGCTGGCTAATTTTCTCATCAGAGATAGAAAGTTATTGGTGCAAAAGTAAGGGATTTTTGTGAAATCTTTGATGCCTTGTTACCGCTCCACTGGCCAAATGACTTGTAATTCAAATATAAATGCAAAGTTGACTTTGAAATTAATAAAACTGTTACTGATATTAACATTGAATTTTAAAAATATGTGAACTTATGTTGATATAATTATTTAACATTACGTTCATAATTTTTTAACATGTCTTTTTTTAAAGTAAATGTAACTTCATTGTACATAAAGTTAAAACTTATTTTTTGATCAACGTATGCCTACTTTTTTAATGTAAGTAAGTAATTCATTAAATTGTATTCCGTATTACTTAACAAAAAACTTACAAGCAACCATATTTAGTTATTAATGTGATATACTTGTTATCGATTATTCTTTTGTATCATATTTTTCTGGCTTCGCGCTATATTGCGCACGCAGCAAGGTAGGCAGAGGGAACCTAGGAACCTGGTGTTAATACGCTCCGTTCCCATTAAGACACTTTCGTCCTCCCTTTTCTGCCGCATTCTCAAGGTATTAAGTGTTGAATGACGGAACTCAATTCGTTACCAAGGCTAGGAAACGAAAATAATAAATATTTTTTTCTCCTGTATAGTAATCGAACCCATAATCGTCATGTTTACAGTCGCACGCTTTTGACCCTGCTTCACAACGCACTCTGCAATAAAAAAAATTAAAATAATTTACTTAGAATTAATTGCTATGAATATGATTGCACTATGAATGACATCAAAATAATTGAAATACTTTAGTTTCCCTGATAGTACTAATAATAATGGCACATTTGCGTCGAACAAAAGTAAAGAACGGAGTGACCTTATCTTATAAGTAAATTTTCTTATTATCCCCCAAAATTATTAAAAAAAAAACAATTGTACAAACAACTAAAATAATTAAATTGCTATAAACATTTCATATTTTCATAATATATCCTACCAAAAATGACTTCGGTACTAACGTCTACACATCTATCCTCTTTGTAAGTTTGTTCTGTTAATGTAATAAAACATTACCGTCTCTGTATTTATCCAACCAACGTCTAAATAAAATAACAGCTACGCCTGTGGGAATAGAAGGTAAGAGAAAAAATGCATTTATACCAGGCTTATTGAGTTTCCAATAACAAGTGATAATGAAGTTGGTAATATTGTGGAGACCACGATTCATCTGATATTCATAGCGTTATAAGTTTCTTGGAGGGTTTCGCTTATATGTATTGAAAGGAGTTCGTGTTGAGAAACATACCTTATTACATTTAATACATGATATTATATAATTTTCTATAATTCTATACTTTTACGTAGCCAAAATTAGGTCGAGTAGATACTGTTCAGGTCTTTGTCCATATAGTAGTAGATATCATAAATAGTAGTAAATATATATAGTCTGAAGATTTATATTTTTATTAATACAATCAGTTATGAGCAGTAAAAGTGCAATAATTACAATTTCAATAACAGCTGCAGAACTCAGTACAAGTTATTCAATATAAACTTATATTATTAACAGTGCTGCAATGGATTTGCGCGAGAACTATACATATTTACTCTTAAAAAAATATTCATATATTATATAAGGGACTGTAATATTTTTGTATTACTCTGATTGCCTTAAAAAATAAAGAATATATTTCTGAGCGCAGCACCTATTTGCTACGTAGCTATTACAATTTGGGCAAAACTTTACGTCCGTAATAGAAAACACGAGTCCGTAAATCTGGACGGAACAAAACACGAAAATACGGGTGCACGAAAAAGCGAATGCTTTGCCTAAGCCGTATATTCTAGTCCAAGGACCCTATTTGCGGTGGACGAACGAACATGAGATCGATGGTCCGAATCGGTCACCGGCCACCGATAAAGCAACGTCACTTGCCTACGCCATCTGACCGGACGAATAAAAAGACCTATCGACCTAAATCTATTGTTTGTAGTGAAAAAGTTAAGTCGGCTTGATATTGTTTCCACGTCAAAAGAGTTTTAAAAACAAAAGTTTCAACATTTAAAGGTTTTTTGCTTTGAATTATATATAGGAAGTTCATTAATTATTATCGCACCTAACTTAGCAATTTTTTTTTTCAAATATTACAGTAAAGATTTTCGATAATTAGAAAAGTAAATTATAAAGTGGTATGTAAAACATTATTAACGTTAGGTAAAAAGAACTACTTTTATGTATAAACAGAATAATCAACTTCGAATTATTTCATTAAACTTACACAACTCCTTCCGCTCCTTTTTCTCATTTTTTAACAGGCAATCGCGTTTAGTAAGGACTATGCTTGCCAATGAAAAATGTAGTGCTATTTAAATTTTTACCTTCAGAAGATATGTATAACAAGAGGTGACGCTATCGTACCGCAACGCAGTTGGAAATTATTTTTATTTTTATGGTAGTTCTAAGTTCCAATCCTAAACAAGGAGATGTTTATGTAAATATAGAGATGATAATCTCTATTTTTATAAATTACATACTTTTACTATTAATAATTACAGTATAAATATGTAATTTTCCCGCTGTGTATACTGAACAATGTGGTAGAAACGTAAAGATCAAACTAATATATAAGAGATTATATTTCTGTAGTATTATATTTCCAATAATTTCACAAACTACTTTGCCCTTCAAACAAGAAGACTGAGGATACACCTACACTCAAGACTTTGAAACAAAATATATGGCAATACTTACTTATTCACATAATCTTAGATAGATCAAAGCAAGTGTATCAACTAGGTATTATTCTACCATTTTTATATTCTTTTTTTCATATCATGACATTGCTTGCTAGTATTTAAGTAAAGAAAATAAAAATATTATAAAGTGAGAATTAAACCAATTATTATTTAAATACATTTATATAATTACATTCTAACTGCGCCACGATAACTTCAACTGACGGTATTTATAAATAAAACTATTTTTTAATCTGAGGCCGGTCGTGGCGCAGCGGCATGAGGTGTGACTGCAAAACCTGATGATGAGGAGATGAAATATTTACTTAAATTTATATTTCCATTTCTTCGCTCTGGTGTCGAGGTTAAGCGCGGCGTTGAGTTCTGCCACTCAACACGCAATGCCTCCAGTATTCGGCAGAAAGTGGGGAACGGAGTGTCTTAACACTAGGTTCCCTCTGCCTACCCTGCTGTGTGCGGGATACAGCGTGAAGCTAATTTAATTTAATTTTTTTATTTTTTTTTTCATAACTTATATTATAAAATATTACAAGACAAACATTCGAAACAAATAAATCTATAACATTAAATATAAAATCCAGAAACGTGTACGAAAAATGATATATTTCCTCAAATGTAGAACAATAAGTGCTATCGTGGTTCTCTAGCGGGTCCAAGAGCTTAAACTTTGTGAGAATTTATTTCATTCTTATGGTACTATTATGCCGTTCCCAGCTACACAACATAAATAATAATGCGGACCGTTATACTGTCATTACGGCGGGAACGGGCAGAGTGACGTCACAAGCTCCTCCTATCTCCACGTACTCTGTGCAGTGCAGGCCGAGTTGTACGATGAACTAGCCTTTCGTGATCTAATTTTGTATCAGTTGTATGAATGTGGGCGTACATTTTGTGTGATTTTTGTTGTTCGATTTGTTTCTTTTTAATTTTTGCTAAATATTTCTTGTAATGTTTTGTGTTTTTATCTTTATTTGACATAACAGACCGACATATAAATTTTTTGTAATAGTAAAACACCTTGTAATGGCATATCTCATTACTCTCCAGAATGCTACATTTTCGATACAGAATGAGTGTTATTTCGATGTAGGAACAGATAACATCTATATTTTTAGGTAAGTAACTTAAAATAACATCAATGTACCTAATGTTGATGTTACCTACCTATAAATAGTTACTTACCTATAAATAGTTGTAGGAAGCAATTATTATAAGGATTTGAACCCATTACCACCGCGCGCAAGTCGATACAATCTTTACGTCTCTGCTGCATACAGCGACGACGTGTAAGAGTTCTTTTTAAATATTATACCTACCCTTTATTGAAATTTACCCTTGTATACAATAAAGTATAAAATCTACTTGTTGTTCTATGTAATGTGTTATTTACATGAAAAACTTAAGCTATTAGATAAATTATTATAAGTACTTAATTAATTATATTTTCGGGGCATTTGTTACCTTTTTACAGTAGGCATATAAGTATAAATTTTCAAATATCATACAATTTACAGGCAAAAAAAATCATTATATCATTACAATCTCATTTTGACATTACATAATTTACATCACAATTCATATTTTTCAACATTCGGACATCTAAACCATAATATTTCGATAAAATTTTGCAAAAATATCAATCTTGGTACCGTCTCACGAAGACCGGTAACAAGTCTTTGCTAGCGCCCATTGAAGACGAGATGAAAGCGGGGTCATTACATGAGACAAAGAGGAAAAGCCGCGGAAACTGCGCATAAATCGTACCACGCTGTTTACCCACGTCGAGGCTCCCTAGGATGTCAAAGAAAACGCAGCCTAGTTACTGCGAGACGGCCTGAAAGAAACTGTTTTTAGTGTTCCGTATGATAGTTGCCGAAACGGAGGCTTAATGTACTATTATGATATATGTAATGTGTACTTTTAGATAGTTTATCTTACAATGGTTGTGAACTATAAGCTTTTAATATTATTTTTATTTTTTCCAGCCTAAACTTGTTGTGTAGACCAACGACGTGGTAAAATAAAAAATGTTCTGTGATATTTTTTTTTCAGCTTCACGATGTATTCCGTTTTAGCTGGGTCGGCAGAGGGAACCTAGTGACACTCCGCTCCCACTTTCCAACAAATTCTGGAGGCATTGCGTTTGGAAAAATTAAAACATCAAATACTTAATTTCCTCGAGTGCAAATCAAACTGAAAACCTGTTCGCGCCTTCGCCCACCAGCGCCTCGCTGTTTTTATTAGTCACTCACTGGTTCAACTATTTTTTTATAAAAATTGATAATTAATAGATTTTTTGATATTTACTTCTCATGACTAAAGTAAAATAAACTAAAATCGAACCCACCACATCATTTTACAATTAATTCATTACACCTACAAAAGAAAACTGAGAGTTACAAAGATTAACTTCTCATTTCTCCAATAATTAATGAACGAAGATACGATATACATTTATTCGCACCAAAATACCCTCTCCCGCTGCAATCACGGTCTCTATCAAGTAAATAATGTGTAATAAATAGCATCTATTTGTCTGTAGCAGCTTGTGATACAAGACCTGCTAACAATTGAATGGGGCAGTAAATCAACGAGATACTAAGGCTGGACTGACCCCGCAACCATATGTAAATAGCGACTCGCCGCCTTATTCTTTGGTCTAAGTTAAGTACAGATGGCTTTGTAAAATGTTTGAAAGAATGTGTGGTTATGTAATGTGTTCTGTATTAGCTTATTTTAATATTTTTTTAAAAATTTTAATGCTGAAAAAGGTGGAGCTTTTCAGGTTTATATTATTATTTTTTTCATAAAAATGATTTGTACTCTTTTTATTCTTACTTTCATTATTTTAGTATTCATTCTTGCTTCTTTCTTTTTAATTTAGTCAAAAAAATTATCTAGTTTTGTTACATGTTCACACAATTCTTTATTTTTTTTAATGAAAAAGACAAGTCGAACGAGCGTACGAGTCACACGATGGTAAAACGAACCATATTTTGGATTTAAAAAAAAAATATACATTGCTCCATTCTCCACTTTTCGCTCACACTAATATTTAATAAGAAATAATAATAAAATACGATATAATTAAACGTATAAACAGCTTAGGAACTCATCGGTTTAATTATATCAGATGGTTTATTAATATGGCGTATGATACACGCTGAGATACTCTTGGGCAAACGCCAACATCTTCTTTTTGCTCCACACTTAGTACTTACCATCCATCTATGAACTCACTAGAAACAAGACACTGAATGTATTACCAGCGACCACAAATCAGTTCGCTTTGTTCCTTCACGATCGCAACGAACCTCCATTAGGAGTCACTAGTGGCACTACCTTTAAAATTGATTTCTAAACTGTCTTCTTATTGTTCTTCGTATAATAGCCGTGAAACGTCAAAAGAAAAGATTTTACGCTTAATATGAAGAGAACGAGCTAATTGTGTAGGTTAAACCTTTTGTTTGGTCAGTCTATATGTAACTACGGAAGTTGAACACGGTCATTACGCGTTTTGTTCGGCTATTCGGGTATGGTTGTTTTGTTTCTAACTCCGATAGGTTAGGAATATCACAGTGCGGTGGGACTTGCTTGTACTTTTGCTACACGTGTCTTAGTTATCTGTTCGTTGTTTAGCATTATCAACATTATTAAAAATATATTTTATTTAGGTATATATCTAGTAATAAATTAAATAAATAAAATTTAATATATTACTCAAATGATATGTGTTACAAATGCAAACACTTATCATACGAATACTTTTTTAGAAAACGTACAAAAACGTAACCGGAGGTTCGAATTTGTATACTTTGTCCAAAACATATATTTCCTTTCCTAAATATGAGAAGAAGTTCAAATGTCATAAAAAAAATTAAGAAAGTGTTATAAATATTTCTGAAATATTTTTGATATACACTATTCTAGTATAATAAAACTATGTGATATCTGTTCTATATACAAGAATCCCCCGAACAAAATAGTAACCTAACTATCGTGGGCATTCAAGCATATCCCAAGTGTCTCATGATATTTTTATGTAGGTACAAAAAAAAACGAAATGGAATTTATTAATATTGATTTAGGCAGAGACAGAGAATGAAGTACGTTAACGCTATATTCAATCTGCTTATCCTACTCTATGCAGAATACAGCTTGAAAATAAAATACATTTTAAATTTAAATTTAGCTTCACGCTGTATCCTGCACATAGCACTACCCTGCTATGTGCAGAGGGAAGCTAGTGTTAAGACACTCCGTTTCTCACTTTCCACTGAATTCCGGAGGCATTGCGTGTTAAGTGTCGGAACTCAATGCCTCGACACAAGACCGAAGAAATGGAAATGTAAATTTTATATAAATCTATCAATTCCTTGAGTGACGGATCAAACCCACAACCAGTCGGTTTACAGTCACACTTTGAGCCCCTGCGCCACTACTGGCCTATAAAAAAGTAATATTTTTTAAAAATGCAACCAAATCAAGACCATGAAAACAAAAGAGAAGTATCTACCATAATATTTATAAAATAAAATTCAAATTCCATACGAGCAGGTTCTATAGTACTGATATGTCGCAGGTTGAGTGAATGCGGACCAAATTGACTACCTCGAGACTCACAACAACGTGGTTTTATTAAAGGTTACCATGTATATCAAAACAGTTACGTAAAATACAAATATATATGTTCTCTTTTTTTGTTGATCGTTGCCTAAGAATGATAAAAAAATATTACCACCGACAATTGGAAAACTCTTCAACTTATTTCATATTTATTTAATCTTAGCTAAAAAGCTTTATAAAGATAAATAGTGGATTAAATTATATAGTACCAGTATATATTAAATACCGGTATAGGTATAGTATATTAAGTAGATAAACGTCAAAGTAAATAATCTCTTCGTTTCATTGAAAATTATTTAAAAAGCTTACAAAATCAACAAAATATCTCCTTGTACTTCTTATAATTTAATTATAATCAGGTAAAATGTAAAAGGGAATAAAAATATAAAACCTTAATGCAATTAGGAATTCGCTGCTGCAGCTATTTTAATATGAAGATCGTTTTATATTAAAAGAAATTCAAAGCGTAGTTCGTAAGGCATTTTAAAACTTATAAAAGAAGCCAGTGTTAGAGCTCACAGGAAACTTGTACTATTCCGAGATGCAATAAATGGCGCGATCAGGAACTACTCGGAAAAGAACCAATTTTTATTACTATCCTATTGCACAATCCAGCCGCCATATAGAAAATGATGATTTGTTTATTATACAGTAAAATTTTTGATAGATTTATGTTGTGGTCGTTTAACAGAAAAGAAATGTATTTTTTAACCGACTTCTGTAAGAAAAGGAGGTTATCAATTCGACTGTTTTTTTTATTTGTTATCTTAGAACTTTTAATTTGGTGATTTTGATTTTTTTTTATTTAAAAATATAATTATACTGTAATAGTTACAAGGAAACACATTGTTAAAATGAGTGTCAAAAGGGAGATTCATCGTTGCATTTCTTTTCTACCAACTTCAAAGCTACAATATCGAATTACTAAACCTGTTATTTTTACTTGGCACCGACTTCAAAATTATAAAATCTTTTTTTAATTATTTTTGTTTAATAAAATCGAAGTACGTTTTACTTTATGTAAAATTATTTTTTACTCTTTAGTTCGTTGTTTGAAGTCGGTTTTTCTGTCAAAAATTAATTTATTAAAATTTCTTTATATTTGAATATAATAAATTAATTATCTTTAATAAAAAAAACGTAAGTACTGTAAAATATTGTATTTCGTTCATTATTGACTTCGGAATTACCGTAATCGAAAATACATATCTATAAATTTTGGGAACGTTAGTCAATTCCGAATATCATCTTTATAAGCATACAATAACACATTTAATCTCCATTGGTCTGGTTAGCGGAACTTAACTTTGCACTTTATCATAATTAAATGTGACAGATCACGGTTTTAAATATAAATATCAATACTGTATGACATTTTAACTTATTTTCAAATAGTAAGCTTTTCTTATTTTTAAACTAGAGCACACACACATTACAACACACATTAGAGCTATTGAACAAAGAGGGTTTTTTCCAAGTTCGTGTATTATATATGACTTTATATTGTACTTACAGAGTCAATTCCCGCCTGTGACTATTTGTTATATGCTAATTTCTTTCTATATAAGTTTCTAATTTTTCTACTGTGTACAAGAGAAATAAAATGTGCCATTAATTTATGTATAAGCATTTAATGATAATTAGCCTTAGGGGTAACCGTTAAGGTAGAGTTTACGTTGAGAGTAGTTTTACTTATAAATTATCGTATTTTTTTTAATAATTTATCCACTTAAGATTACCTGTAGGTAAACTTGCCTTAACGTCAGCATTTAGTAATAAATATTACAAATGGGAAACTAAATTTGTAGGTCTGTTACTCCTCCTAGATTCCTCTATAAATAAATAGGTGGTTTATTTATCCGACCAAGTATTATCAAATAAATCAGATTAAGTTTATTTATCTTATTGCAGTAAATCTCATGTTTTACCATCGTAAAATCTATTTAAGAATCCTTACTAATAACAATTACAAATCCATCATTGAAAACCACATCCTAGTTGGGCTAGTAGTTTTGGTTTTGCACAAGCAAATATTTACCGCATCAAAATTATACTAGTAGTTTGGGAAATAAATGGCAACATTGGTTTTCACAGACAACTGCAGCGCCCCTGATGGGCTGTTCCCGTAACACCTATCCAAGAACCTACACCAACTGACTGAAACCCGCAATAAAATCAAAATCCATCACTGAAAAGCGCATTAAAATAGAACCAGTGGTTTGTGTGGCGGTGCACACATACACCCAACAAATGGATAAAAACATATGGATTATTTTTATAGACAAGCCTAGGGTACTTACTGTCAGGTATAGATTGACTGACTGTCTGACATAATATTATGTTTTTTAACTGTACCCAAATAACATTAATATTTGCTTAAATTACAAACTATGAAAATTACATAAGTAGGTATTTGCATTATATTATCATAGATTACATTTACTAACTGCTTGTTAAATATACTGACAATTAAAACTAAGAATACTCCATCATTCAACTCTACTGTACTTCTTTATTGGTTCAATAAGAACATATAAATAAGATGCGCCTCAACTAAGTGTTCCTTTTACTAGTATCGAACTTTATCGTAGTTCCTAAGAATTTATTAAACGAAATAAAGGAAAATATTGTTTTCAACATGAACGATATTTTAAATTTATTAATGAAGTTTGTAAGAAAGAATCGTTATGAAAAAGTTATGCTGCCGTTTGAAATTTTAAAATGTTGTAGGGGAACTTTAAAGTAATACATACATACCTACTTCAAGATGTACCTACTAAACAACAACAAATCACAAAAATCGGTTTTCTTTAATTATGTTAACTTTTATAGAGAAATATTGTGCATTACTAATATTAATATAACAAAATGAAAATGAAAGGACTTTTTGGTAATTTAAATATAGTATTTTTTTTTGGCTTCACGATGTAACTCACATAGAAGGGCACATAGATGGAACCTAGAATTAGGATATTCCGTTAGCCACTTTCTGCAAAATTCTCGAGACATTGCATGTTGAGTGGCGTAACTCAACGTTACGCTTCGTCTTCTTATCAGACCGAGGAAATATAAATAATAATAATTTCAATAGGGAATCAAACACACAACCGTCACGTTTACGGAGACGCTGCACGAATGCGCATAATTGAATAACATTGTAAAATATTATAAAATGCTTAAAATATCTCCTTTAATGATTGTGTGCTATGGATTCCCCTGATCAACAAAAATATTTACCAAGAGAAGCAATATAGTGTAGATTTACTTTACGCATTAATTTACTTTACCTCATTGAACGTTGAATTATAATTTGAATGATATTTAAACGCGTTTTATATATTCATATTAAATTTACTATGAACGTTTCAGTTTGTTTAAAGTAACACAACAAATGAAAGTGTGTTAAAAGTTGGGGAAAATGGTGAACGGAGTGTCTTAACATTAGGTTCCCTCTCCTTACCCTGCTGTGTGTAGGATAGTGTAAAGCTAAGAAAAAATATAATTACAAAGTAAAATATATCTCATTCCAATCTCATACAATTTACCATTAAATGCCATAAGAAGCGTCCATAAAAACTTACAACAGCATTGAGGCTGCACATCCAATATATTTTAAGTTTCAATTAAGCGGTAACGCTGAGTCCAAGTATTATTTTAAACATAGGACACTAGAAAGCGTAGATTCTTGTCATTTATAGCAATTGTGTGGAAAATTACAACTTCAGTATTTCACGTGTAATTAAACTGTTATGTACGGACATTTTATCTTTTAAGAAGATTCTGACGGCATACTTGGAGAACTTTTTACTTTAGCTTCTTTTATCTTCTCTTTTCCTATCTTAAGTATTTTTGTTACGAAAAGAATTAAGTGATTTATATTGATTTTGCATTTGTTCTTGGCATTGACCTGAACAATGCAACAAGTAAGGTTATACATACTGAAAAAGGACTCCTTGATTTTTATCCCGTATTAAACTAACCAGAAAGTGAATATATTTGGCACCACATTCATTTTGTGTAGACGATGTAGGAATAAATAAATTTGTCAGTATAAATCCTTCCTGCTCTATTTTATAGTAATTAAAAGACATACACGTGTCTTTGCCCGCTTAAATTTATTTTTATAATATAGCCAAAGGATAATATTTTTTAATAAACATATATTTTTTATAATCTTATGTCTTTTGTAATACCTCTAAGAATATATATACGAAGTTTCATGATGATCGGTTTAGTATTTTTGGCATGAAAGAGTAACAAACATACTTACATTCACAATTTAAAATACTGATGGATGATTGTAATTTTATAAAATGTAATATATGTTATATTTATATCAATTCCTTTGCTTAATGCAAAGGTAGAGAACAAGCCTTTTTGCTAATTAAAATATGAAACGTTGGATGAAAATTAAATAAGCACTAACAAATTGCATTTATACGAAGGTTCATACTAGAGCCGCTTTGACGTAGTTGCGATACTTCATCAGGCTGCTCGTATATGGTCAATTTTACGTCGAACAATTATGTGTAGTTGGTCTTTATGAATACAGTGACAAAAGATAGAGAAAAATAGATTCTATATATAAAATAAGGAATTGTTCTTAAATTTGAATTATTTAATGGTAATTTCCAACGCAGAATTGGAAATATGATCTTTTTTTGCCTCACGCTTTATATCTTGCGGGGTAGCTATAGAGTGGAGCGGAAACGGAACCCCAAACGCCGCTAGCTTTTTATACATGCCCTCCGAGGATTCCTTATGCTTTTTACGTGACATCCCATCATCGATATTGTATTCTAGAAGATCAACCGTGGTCTTTTCTTGCCTCTCTTACCACTCACTTTTCCTTCATAAATCTTTTTTGTTATTCTTTCGTCATTCATTCTCTTAATGTGCCCAATCCTGAGTACGTTCTTCTTCATTCTTACTTTGGCTTTCTCTTATTTTTTTATTATTGTAGACTAAATTTAAGAAATATTTATACTTTTATTATAGAATATCCAATAAGTATCGGGGATATAAATACACAAACATCGAGGGAGGCCATTACAGTTTATAAAGGTGCATATAAAAAAATAAGTTAATTATAGAAAATATAATATGAATAACAGGGTTTTGAAAACATTACGAGAAATATCGTCGTTCAAACTTCACAGCAGAAGCTTTGCTCAATTAGGACGACTCTGGAAAAGTAGTGTTTGAAATTATTTCCTTACTTTTATTTCTTATGTCCTCGTTAGTATTCTTAATATAAAACTGAATTCTTATACTTACCTCATATTTGTTTAACAATTTAATATAATATTACGTATACACTTACAGTTTACACTTTTGATTTTCAAATTAAATTTCTGAGGTAAATTCCTATAGGATATTATGTAGGCATTTCTTATATATTGTAAGATATATAGAAAGATCTTAGCTATGTCATTATCTTCCAACTTTTCAGAAATGCAACGGTTAACGACTCAATACTAACTGTATCAAGGCAGCTATATTCACACTATATTATATTTTCATACTTTATTAATATTCTATTTTCTCAGAAGCACACTTTATCTCGCATATAACAAGGCAGAAAGCATCTTGTGCCAAGACTCTGCCTTCTCCGCTTTCTGTATAAATTCAAGACATTCCGCGTTGAATTCGAAACTCAACGCCGCGTTTTGTTTTACCAGGGTGGCGGAAATGAAAATAACTAATTTCTCTGTGTGAGGACCGCACTCGTTATGAACGTGCAATCAGACCTTGTACCACTATGCTATGATGTCCTAATACATATTTTGTTAGGTTCACGCTACAAGGATATAGACTGGGATATACCCCGCACATTACAGAGCAGAGAAATCCTGGGAACCTTGAGCTAAAAGACTCTGTTTCCCTTTGTACTTTCGTTCACCATTCCGTTCCGTGGCCTAATATTCTTCTTCGGATTTGTACTGAAAATAAAACTATCGGTCTGCGTAATATATGAACTAACAACCATCGTGTCAACACAGTCAACTGCGTCACAGGATTAAATTCTTCTTTATAAAAATAGAAAATGTGACTTTGAAAAAGCTTAGATGATTAAAGTAAGCATTATTTTCTTTTCCTTGCGAACAGTCGCGCTTTTTGCTCATATAAAAGACTTTATAATTATCACTTTGCCACATACAAATATTAATAATGCAAATGTTAGTGCTTTATGAAAATTATTAATAATTATACACTATGCAATGCTAACAAACAACAATAATAGCACAGTGACTGCCAATTTTAAAACCTCTAAAAGTATATAATAGGCTTAAAGCTAAATTTCTTTATTAACATTTTGTAACTAAATAATTAGCTGTTAATAGATAGAATTATAGGTAATTTATTCTTGCCAACTTTTTATTATGATTAGTCCAGCTTTTTATTTGAGTATACAATTTTTGTGTATATGCCTAAACTTTCTTATAATTATATAAAATATTTTAGTCTGTAAGTCTGACTGTAGGCGCGATTATTGTGGGTTGGATTCCCGAGATTCTTTTCGCACTAAACGCAATGTCTCGATAATTGGGAAACGAAGTAAAATAACATTAGCTTCCCTGCTATACGCAAGATATAACATAAAGCTAAGAAAAGAAATAATTTAAAACCTAGTTTTACTGCCCATGTGAGTATACACTCTCAAGTATATAATCTATTACGATTTACGACTATACCACGACAACGATCCACTAAAATAGGCTTAATGTTCCTTACTTAGGACCTTTTATTCAGCAGTACTTATATAAAATTAGATATAATGTTGACGATTTAGCTTCTTAAATAAAACACTTGAACCGAGCAGACGCTTGTAAAAGCAAAATTATATATATTTGACAAATCCAACAACTTCAGCGTCGCAGGACCAATTCACCAAATATTGTGCATTGCATCCATACAATAAATCGTCGCACGCTTCTCTTGCCAATAGTCAGCAATTTAATATCGAGAATGATGAATCAACTCTGATTTAAACGGATTCATACGTTTTTTTTAATATTTATTACACTGTAATGTACCTGTTTACTAAATATAACTATTTTTTTAAAATTATTATTTTTTGTATCTCATTAACTCATTTCTGTTAATAGGTATTAATGTAGCGTTAATTTGCTGCATTGGATTTATCTATTCCATTCTGTCTCTAAAATAGATAGAGAGCAAACTTTTCACATTTTTTTTATTACTACAATATGCTTGGAAATAAAAAAAATTGTTACTAAAGATAAATAAATATAATAGTAATAAGAGCTCACTTCGTTCATTGTAAAAATTTAAAAGAATAAAAGTTTTTAAAGGAAATATTTTCTTAATTTGGATTTGGATTTCCTTAACTACAACTGTACTTAAAATAACTCATATCTCAGCTATATGACACATTCGGGTAGCTCAGTAAATCTGATGATATTTCTAATAATTATCTTACGTATCAAATGCAGCATCATTTCTTGCTTTAACAACATTCACCTAGTAGACCACCACCACCACACCGACCTACCCGAAATACTGCTGCGTTTATTATTTAGAGGTTTCAATTAATACCCAATTTTCAGAGCTATCCAAATGTACCTTAATATAAAAATGTGTATTTTTTTTACATAGTACAAACGAAGCACAATAAAACGTATAGTATAATAACTGTTTATAATATAAGTAGGTATATGTACACATTTTGTATGACGCATTTTCAATTTTAAAAAAGAAAATTCTTATTCTGAAGCAGAATATTTTGCGACAATCTGTTGAGTGGTACCCGAGATAAGACAAAGGAAAAAACTCACAAAGATGCAACTCGTGAGACCTACTTCTTATCTAAATAAGGCACACTCGGTTTAACTTAATCTCTGATTTGTCGTATAGAGATTTTACGTTTATTTTATTATGCCTGCTGTTTTAAATAGACTAGATATTCTTGCTACCACTGACATCTGCAATGTGATGGCGATTGTGACGTATCTCTCTGTTACGATGCACCTGCTCACCTATTATTTATAAACTGGAGTTTGATCCACGTCACGTACTTCTAATTATTATTTTGGGACGTCAAAATGATCTATGTTACCATTGAAATAACTGTGTTTAGTGACAAATGATAGTACAATGTAATTATAACTTATGTATATCCAAGAAATACTAGTGTTAAGACACTTCGTTTTCCTCAAAGCTTTGGAGAATTATCTATTTTATTTTAGAGATATTGCATGTTGTGTAGTCGAACCCGCGTTTTTTTTTGTTCAGGCCGAGGAAATGAAAATAATTAATTCCCGGAGTGGAAGTCGAGCTGTGCCACTGAGCCACGACGGCCTCTAGAAATATATATAATATGAACATCTTTGAACAAATAGCATAAAAATAATAATTTTCTTTTATATAAAATAACATAAAACATTTTTATTTTTAATTCATTTATTATTTATTCTTTTGGAGATTACTGTAGTGTAAGAACATAAATATGATCGATAAGAAAATGTATGCGCAACCATATTTCGATGTCGAGATGGCACGGAAATAATTAGTACCGCTTTATCCAAGAGATCGCATTCAGTACTATAATGAATGAAATGTCATCTACTTGAAGCAAAGACTAACGTGACCTAAGGGCATTTCGTATATTTTATTATTGCATCACAATATAAACTAACAAATAAATTGTGCTTAAAGGTATTGTAGTGTGATTGCTGCACGGTGTATCCCGCACACAGGTAAGAGGGAACATAGTGTTGAGACACTCCGTTTCGAATTCTGGAGGTATTGCGTGTTGAATGGTGGAACTCAAGGCCGCCCTGGTCTCGATACAAGGGCATAGAAATTAAAAAAATCGCCTCAAGTGGGAATCGCACCCATAACCAATCGCGGTCACAGTCACACGCTTATGCCTCTGCCCCAAGATGGGTCTTTAAAGGTAGAAACTGATAGATTTTTTAAATTGTTATAAATCTATTTTAATGTGCAACTACAATAATAACAAATTGCCGAATTTCCTTACTTTTGTCTATGCCAAAATAATTAAGAAAAAAATTATGAAATCACAGAAAGGTTTGAGTCCTTAAATTCAATCGATTCTTAATGAAGGTATTACATATAGTACACGTACCCAAATGGATACTTTTCATAAAAATGTTTTAAAATAAAACAACTATGTTATATATTTAAAATATCAATTGTTTACTAAATTTAACATTTTTAAAGTTTATTTTAGCCTGACGCTTTTATTAAAACTACAATAACTACATCATTAAACTAAGGTAAGTATCGTTGATTCAGTTCTTTCTTTAAATTATATTCTACATAAATTTTATGAAAACAACAGCAAAAGATAATAACATTTCAAGTAAAACAAGTCAAGGTAGTAAATAATACCTATTCGCATATTCACAGGCACTTGAGAAATATTATTTTAAATAATTATACATAGTTCAAAATATCAGTCAACAAAAACTTAATCACACAAAATATCTTTAAAAATGAGTCCAGTCGTGGCGCAGCGGCACAAAGTGTGCCTGTAAATCGACTGGTTGTGGGTTCGGTCCCCACTCGGAAGATGAAATATTTATTTATATTTATATTTTCCTTTCTTCGCTCTGTCGAGGGGAAAGCGCGGCGTTGAGTTCCGCCATTCAACACGCAATGCCTCCAGAAATTGGCGGAAAGTGGGGAACGGAGTGTCTTAACACTAGGTTCCCTCTGTCTACCCTGCTGTGTGCGGGATACAGCATGAAGCTAAAAAAAACTATAAAAAAATATATATTTATATTTTTCCATACATGTAAAAAAAACTGTCACAAAAAAATTTACAACCTCACCTGAATTTTTTTACGGACAATAGATTTTTAGAAACAAAAGACAATCCACTGATACCATCTACAACTCTCTTGGCAGCTAAATTAAGCTGCAGCACAAAACGGTCAAGAGGAGCGCGGGAGTGTCTATCCAATTATAAAAATAGTGAAAAATCACCAGAAGTGCCACCTATGCTTCTGTACCAAGATATAGGAAAACATGAAGTGTCAATGGTATACGTTTATCGTTTTATTACCCTGTAATATGTTTTGATTAAATTGAGGCCAGCGTGGCGGTTGTGGGTTCGATTTCCACTCGGAATAATGATTTATTGTTATTTCTCCGTTTGGGCGAGATAAGTGCGGCGTTGAGTTACAACACGCATTGTCTTTGATTGCAGCGGATAGTGCAGAATCAGAACACTAGGTTCTCTCTGCCTACACTGCTGTATGTGGAATAAAACGTGAAGCTAAAAAAAATATCCATTTTAGAAATTGTTCAATTCCTTTTAATTTGAAAATTTATGGAAATATTATGATAACTTAAATATTTATTAATTACGTGTTGTGTAGTTTAGTGATAGTATTTTGGTTTATTTCTGGTAGAATATATGGAAAAGTTAATTAAATATTATAAATCAATAAAAAAAAAACGTTGACGATATACACCAAAATGGGATAAAGTGCCATAAACACTACTTACTGTAAAAAGTACATGTCCAGAAATAATCATTTCGTATATGTTATTTCAATCATAAAATGTGTTTTAAAGCAAAATGGCGACAAAAATAATTACAATTACAACATTTTTCCTGTCAAATGCAAATTCCTAAACCAAACAATTAATTTTAACGAAAACCTCGAATCAAAAACACGATAAACGAATGCAAATACTGTTATATCTGGCGGCTAGAGCCGACTCTCTCCAAAGCAAAATAACTCGTCATAAATATTGCCAAACCGCAACAGGATAGAATCGAATATGAGGGAGGTATCAAAAAAAATATTAAAATTTCGAACGGTCGCAATCCCGGCTATCGCTATCAAAGCACGTCCAATCAAAACGAGACGTGACAATGAATCAAACCTTTCCGATTCTGTGAATAGCTCGCTAACTTATTGGTTGTTCTTTATTTGTTGATAGCTGTTTGACACCCGCGGGAGGGTATTCCGTCGGTATTTTTATTTAATTAACTTACAGCGGCCGCCGCACGGCTGCGGGACGCGCGGGATGGGAGGCGAGGGTGTAATACAATGCTTACTAATTTAAGCGCGGTTTCACTTGTTCAGCTTCAACTTTTTTGCGGGCGACTCGTCCGTTAGAACATAGTTTTTAATTTTGTAAAATTCATTTCATGAAAAATTTCACCGTGTCCATGCCGACTTGGTATCAAAAAACTCACTAACTACCTTTAATTGAAAGTAGCTGCAGCCAACGTAAATACGGGCCGAGCGGAGTTCGCTTTGCAGAACTGTGCGGGAGATAAGACGATAATAATTCTTCGCGAAATGTCACGAAAGTTCATAACTGATAAAAGTTTCGTCCCTTTCTTAAATTTTAATTTTCGCGAGTAGCTCCCATCCGGGCCGATAACGGAACTAGCTGCCACAATGAGAAAACTCATTTTCAGCTTCAATTTCTACATTTCGATATCGAATATTGCTAACATAATATCCTAATATAATAAATATCTAATAATTTAAAGTCACTGTTCAAGTAACTATAGTAACTTTATAGAAATAAATACATTTTGATTTTGATATTTCGTTTTTAAATTGAAACAACAAAGAAAATAACATTATTTCCTACTTTCTTATCAAACTTCAAATTTATTTGCGATCTGTACGTATACTTGCAAATATTATTTTACAGGACCAATAACCTCTACACACAAGATATTATGCGCGCGCCACGCAAGTTTGTAATTGAAAAAGTTCTCGTCGTTTTTAACGTAAAGCCTTTATTTGCTTTTCAATTTGTTTCACCGGTATCGAGCTGTGTATGTAATATCTAGGCTAAGTTTGTATATTGGAAATTTAAAATTTTACTTAAACTCGCCCACTTCGCTGCTATAGTTTTAAAACATATTATATGCAACTAGAAGCCGTTTTAAAGGAAAATTGCATTTAATAATTCCAAAATATTGCAGAAAAATTAAAGTCGGTATCGAAACGCAACTAGTCGTGAGGTCGTCGTGGTGTTGAGGTAAAAGCGAGTAGCTGTTGACGGTTCAATTATTACTTTTAATGAAATATTATATATTTTATTTTTACTCGCTATGGTAACAATTGGAAGAGCGTAAGAGCGTAGAGCTGTATTTATTTAGCCTGATTCTGTATCCTGCTCATAGAGAAAGAGTAAGCATGGGGAACTAATGAATCTAGTGTTCTTCTTTAATTTAATTTAATTCTTGAGGCATTGCGTGATAACTGCGGACCTCAACGCCGCGATTTGCCTCTTTACCGCAGCAATGAAATTATTCTATTCTATTTTATTAATTGTTGTAGGTCTACGGAAATACATATAGGTTTTGATTAAGTGGCGAATAAAGATGACAAACTTAGGTTTGCAAGAAAACTATAAATATTTACAAGTTTATAAAGATTTTTTTCTATAAAATGTCTATAAATTTTCATTTTACGATTTAAAAAATAAATAAAAAATAAATTATTTTTCGATTTGTTTTCCTTGTTTTGTAAGTGCCCACTTCGAGCCGAATTCCATAACTAGTGCACGGGAACTACCCTATAGATTTTAATTACGCGACGAATTTCATATAAAATGCAAAAACGATGCATAAATGCTCGTATCTTTTGATTGCGTTAATATAGAAGCTTGATTTTTTTTGTATGTTCCAAGGGAACATATGCCTAAATATTTGGTATTACTTTAAGCTCAATATCTCCACACGATCTCGAGATAATTCGTCTTGACAGATGGACAACAAAGTGATCCTAAAAAGGATCCGTTATTCCTTTCCTTCCGAGATACGAAACTCTAAAAACATTAAGCAAACATGTCAAAAGAAATTGTACTAATAAAGTAAAATGGTGTCAAATATCATATATAATAACCGCTTTAAGTGTGAAAACATCGCGTAACACAATTAGTGACTGTTTATTGATAACGGCGTAACAAAGGGAGTTTAATTACAACGTTAGTTTTTATTAGCGGAATGCGGTTGGGGCAATCGCATGATATTTATATGGGAAAACCATGAATTTTGAACTTTCAAGACATTTACCTTTTAATTATATCAAAATATGTAAAAATGTTAACCAAAAAATACAGTATATTTTTATATATAATTATTGATTATGAACTTAAAATACAATATCAAAAGGATTTTAGATATTAAACCAATAGTTCCTTTTCTATTTAATTTTCAGGAACATGGTAGCCCTACCCTTACAATAAACGCCACGAGTGTCGAGTGTAGGGGAACGAGCTTACATATGAAACAATAATGTATTTGAGTTGCCCTAATCGTGTGTAAATACGACAGGAACGAACGCGCTGTTAGTGCTCCAATGAGCTACATCCATAAATAGTTTGTTGACTGGATGGACCCGTTCATCATGACTCCGGCCTACTGAGCTACGTTGAATAGAATAAATCGGCTTCTCCAAATGTATTATTTAGACAAAAATGTTTTATACTATTCACATTAATGACTTTCAGTATTATAGTTTTCATATATTTGAATACATTTTGAAAGACAAATATGTTTTACTTTTTACCACGTCTTTTTGTAATTTTCATACTTTTTCTGATCATATATGAATGTATAATAGTATTCACGTTCATATCTATTGAAGAATAAATTATGACATTTCAACCTTTTTCGAAAAAATTAATCTAATTCGTCTACGTATTATCAAATTGATTTATTTTCAATATAAAAATGTCAAACATTTCAACTGCTTATAGATACCCCATTGAGTTAAGTACAGGAGCGTACCTGAAATCCGCTTTCCTTCTTTAAAATTCAATTTTAGATAGCAGCCTGTAAATCGGGACGTTATCGGCACACGTTATTCGTGTGCACTTGAAAGTAAAATAGCTGTGCAATCTTCCTATCGCCGGGTGGAGAGGTGGAGAGGTGGGAATCAGCGTTCGTCAGCGGAATCAGTAAAATACATTGTGGGGCGGCCGAGCGGAACATCCGCCGCGAAATAACATTCGTTTTCATCCGGACTGCGCCGCCCGCCAAACTTAATTGCTCTATTGTTAATTACGTAACGTTTCAACGTTCACCGCATTCTGTATTGTGACTAATTCGCATGAGACCGCCATTAATTATAAGTTTTAATATCGGCAGTTGCGGAACCATTGCATTCGGAGCGGCCGAAGTCGCTGCGATGCTTTGCGCTTTGTTAGCCTCGTTGCAGAGAAATTAAACCTTTACATTTCAACTTTCAGTCAAAGTTTCGAAATCGTATCTAGTTTTTGCACTGTAATTTTAATGTTAATTTTATGTTAGAATATTTTATGATGTCATTTTGTTTTTACTTTAAATTAAATTCTTCTTCATTCTTATTTGATATTTACATTTAGTGTATCTATATTTTTTAAAAATATTTTAAAGAATTAATTTCTTTATCTTACCTCCTTTTAGGTAGATAGTGAAAAGCATCTCAATCAATAAAGAAACCTAGAAGTTGTGTAAAACTACTATTAAAGTGTTTAAAAAGTAAAGACTATGTAAGGAGCCAAATAAACGAAGATGATTTCTCGCATTAACTTTCAATGCAAATCCACCAACTTTGGAGAAAATTAACGAATTAAAAACCTTCGTATTTAAAAATAAATAAAGGGAAATCATCTTAGTCCGCCTTAAATCCTGATAGTATTGCTGTTCTGTGCCCACAGGAATTGTTTATTATATTTATACAATAAACAATTTATACACAATGTCGAACCGCTTATTAACCTCTACAATACTTATCGTAAAATTTGGTCAAAATACCTAAGTCATTCAGAAGAGTACTTTTTGTCTTCATTCCAAAAAAGACCAGATAACGTGTAAAGAAATACCGAAAGGATACTAGACCAATTACTCTTACTAAAAAAACCATTGATGCCAAAACATGCGAAAGACATTTTTATTTGTTGAATAAATTTAGTAAATGCATTATGATCTAATGATGGTCATTTCTAGGATCTCTAAAGTGACTCATTTTATATCTTTTATTATTCACAGCATTTTAAATAACCTTGATAAGATAGACCGTGTACCTATTACTAAAGTCTAAAAACTCTGGATTTAAGCAGTTATCCGTAGATGCAGATAACATACAACAATGTTTACAAAAATATGTGTATTTTAGATTGAGATTAGAGAAACCATCTTCTATTTGCATATGAGAATCGTCAAAAGATAATGTGGGAATTACACAGGATGATATTGTTATATCATTTTAGAAGTGTCTCATAGTTCAATTCAAGACTTCAATGTTTGTAGGAGCACAATCGGAGTAATAATAATAGTAATATACTTCTACTTTTCTCCTGTGATAGTAGGGTTAATAGTGTGTTTGGTCTCCAGCACTATTCTTCATATCTTAATACGTTTGAAATTATCATCCCAGACTAAAGTAATTTAATAGTAAATTGTGTTAAAAGTGAAGGAAAAGTGTTGTTACATTTTTAAATAGACTGTAGAATCAACAAAACACTTATTTATCATGACAAAGTATTAGAAATCAGTGAAGTCAGTGAAATGGTGATTCTTTTAGTAGTGAGAGCACAGAGAATCATAACAATTCACAAACTATCAATAGAGCTCGTGATCGAATAATAGCTAAGAAGATCCATACAAAACCTTAATCAGAAGAATCATACAAAACCTTAATCAGTTTTAGATTCAGCTCCTGATTGGTCCCATTAAATGAAGGATATTGGTATTTCGTCATTCATACCTGATATTTTACTACAATCGAGACAGAATATAAAATAAATATCTATAAAAAATCATAATTTCAAAATGCAATAAGTACCTACTTCGAACTTATCAACGAATTGCCAAAAATAGATTTAGAATTTATGTGTAGTAAAAGTGGCTTAAATGAGAGGTATAACAGTGCAAACTTTACAGCTAGCTAAAAGGTCTTAGTGTGTCTAGAATTATCATCAATTCATTTCAAATATGTACTTCCGAAGGCGGCACTGGGGACCTTTTAAGCCCACAATGTGATCAAAAATCTCAGACACTGCTCTAAACTCCTTCACCATGTAACACGATAAACCCACTACACGCACGGTAGATCCATGGAATGCCAAGATACTTCTTATCATGAAATAAGAATAAACTGGGTTCAATGGATGATATTTTGTACAAAATTTAAACGTAATTTGTACCTACTTATTATAATTTGAAATAATATCAAAGCATTATAACGAAGTAAACTGTACATTATTACACCACAAGATTTTTAATTTTCTAGTAAATATGTTCGTAGTCACTTTTGCATTAGCTTAATAACTAAGGATTTACTCAAATTAGAAAAGAAAGAATGCTATTTTCTCATATTATTTAGTACAATGTTATTATTTAGCTAACAAGAGTATTATGAACATTAATAATTATAAAAATTAAAATTGTTCAATAAAAGTGGATAAAATAATTATGTAAGCGATATTGCTATAATACTTGAAGTAAATCCTTGTTACGCTAAACTTTATGTTTTTAATATATAATTGAAACATGCTAAAATTACTTTATTATTTTTAGCTCACAACTAAATTAAGCATCTATATATGATAGCAATTTAAAGCTAAATAAAGGCACGGAGCGCATCAAAATGAATCCGTCTCGGTCAGAGGTTGATTGAGAAACTACAAATGCAACGATTAGTTTAGAACATTAGTCTTGGCGACGATCTGATCGGTCACAGCGAGAGTTCAGCTGAACACTGTACTATTATTTATAACCGCCAACTACGTATATACAACCCCTCAATAGACCGCGCACTCGTCACGCGTGCGTCACAGACCCACGTCAAACTATGAATTTAATCATTATGAACAACTAACTGTAACTACTTGTTAAAGATAGCACAGCAAAAATGTATATGCGTAAATGCTATATAAGCTACTTTGGAGACGTTATTTTAGTACTTTAGTTATTATCATTAAGTATAATGTCAATTATTTCATATTTTAAAAAAATATATTATTTCATATTTTACGTTAACGCTTGCAAGCGGTTTTATTTCGGCTTCTCTAAAGTGCAAATTTCGATTTAAGTATTAATCTTAAAAAGTTTAATTTACATCAATGTTATGGAGGGAGCGGGAATCGAACCCACGACTTGTCACGACCAGAGAAACGTTTATAATAAACAAAAGGCAAAAAAATATACAACAATTTTATTCTTTAAACCCAGCCTTAAATTATTTAACAAGGCTAATAGAACTGTAGAACGTGGATCAACAGAATAACCTTCATCCATAAACAACTACTCATTTTCATTCCATTTTAAAACGTCTTTACCCAGATTATTTAATGTAACGCTGATTTGTTTGAAGTACAAACCACGTTTTAATGAATAGCGGTATCGCTCTTAGTGAAATACCTATTTAGATTTATTTGATGAAGATATATTTCTTTATAACTTTTTGTATGTTGAGAAATAATGTGTTTCGACTTTTCTAATGATATTTAAAAAATAAATCAGCTTCACGCTGTATCCCGCACACAGCAGGGTAGGTAGAGGGAACCTAGTGTTAAGACACTTCGTTCCCCACTTTCTGCCGAATTCTGGAGGCATTGCGTGTTGAGTGGCAAAACTCAACGGCGCGCTTTACCTCGACACCAAACCGAAGAAATGGAAATATAAATTTAAGTAAATATTTCATCTCCTCGAGTGAGGATCGAACTCACAACCAGTCGGTCTTATAGTCACACTTCATGCCGCTGCGCCACGACTGGCCTCAATAATATTTAAGTAATAAGAATAATATTTAGTTATTGATAACATTGTAGCGCAGCTAGGGTGTGAATCATTAAATATATACCCAGGTTCGAATCCATTGTGGGGTGTTACTTTCACATTGATTATTTTCATTACAAATTTGCCGATTCGTACTGAAATTGTAAAGAAATATTGCTCCTATCATCAAGCGAATATATCATAAAACATATAATAAATAAATAAAAAAATAACACTTAAAAAACAATAACCAATTATAAAACTAACATAAATTAAATATCGTTTAATTTATGTCCATAATGAAGATAAAATATGAAGTAAGTATTAATAGAATGTATTTATCAAGTACAGACACAAAAAGCGGCAATTAAAAATGTTGGCTGTTAAAGTTTTAATTTATAAAGTTGCCTGTAACAGCGCCTGTCCATTTTAGAGTGGGCTATTTTTAAAATTCCCAAATAGAATATTTAAAACATTTGCTCGTTCATATACCAAAAGCTCGCATTATAACGATCGTCGTATTGTGTGGGATTACTTTAATTCAACTTCATTGAGGCTTTTAAAAAGAAACTTTTTTTTCGGCGGCAAAACTTTTTGAAGAGATGCAGAAGAAAATGTTGTTTAGGACTGGAAAATATTTATTAATAAGTTATGGTATAGTTAATATTTGCATGACTAAACAAAATATTTCTACTCATGGAACTGGAACTGGAATGGAACTGGAACTCATGGAATATTAATATAAAATCAGCTTCAACTTGTATAATATACATGTGCGCGGCACAGACGGGTAGGCAGATGGAACCTAATGTTAAGACATTCTGTTACCTACTTTCCGCCGTATTATTCGAGGCATTGCGTGTTGAGTGAAACTTAACGCCGGGTTCTTACCTTGGTGCCAGAGCAAAGAAATGAAAATATTGATAAATAATAATTGATTCACTCGAGTGGGAATCGAACTCACAACCGTTGAATTACATAAACTTGAGCCCTGGAGCCACGACGACCTCGTTAATCATTTGTATACTTTCTTAAATTTGGTTATGCGAAAATCGTTCAGCTACACCCCACATCAGGCTAATTTATAAATGGACCATCTGAAAACAAAACTTAAAATACATTTACCTGGCACTCAACTTAAAATAAGAAAATGGAATTACATATTATATTAATTATCAATATCTCTACCTATCCCACAATATGAGACAATAACTACATGAAGATTATGTAATTTGAATAACAATATTTCATTAGAAGCATATTATGCTTGTTAACTAACGCGCCGTTTGTAATTCCCTCAACGCCCTATTTGACTCTTAATTATGGGTTTACACTTGTGTAGGGTCCTGGACTAGTAGATGTCAAACAATTAGGGCATACGAATAATATTGTCGAAATACCTGCAAAATGTTTAGGTTTTTTTAGCATCATGCTGAATACCACACACAGGTAGAGGGAACCTACTGTTAAGACACTCAGTTCCATATTTTCCGCCGAATTTTGAAGGCGTTGTGTTAAGTGAAGAAATGGAAATATTAAATATTTCACATCTTAAGATAGATTTTTATCTTAAGATATATTTTGACAACTTGTTAAAAAAATTACATACAATACATACATACATCTATATCCTTATAGCCAATAATAAACACAGTAGTAACACGGTTCGGTAATTTAGTGATATTGAGTGAGCCTAATCCCCTACAGGCGAGGCACCTACACTCATAGTTACTTATTTACAAAGCAGCGCTGAAATCGATGCGGCTTTATTATTTATTGCGTACACGATATACCAATTTCTTGGTAGATATTGGTAATAGTTCAAAGGGCGCGGCTTTTATTTATTTCATGAGGTTGTTCTCCGACGCGCTCCGTTCGTGTCTTCGGTTATTTATTTGGGCAATACTTTTACTTTATTTTATTCAATCCTTTTATGGAAATGAAACTTAAAAAAATGAGTTAGTCCCCTGATTTTTGATAGTTCACAGTAAATTCGGATTTTTAGGAGTCTAACTGTTTTACAATATTATGTAAAGATAATATTTGAAATGTGCAAATGTGGTCATTTCTTAGAGTTATTATTTAAATTTTTAAATTATCTCGTGTATTTTCTGCCTTCTTTTATAAATATTTTATGAAATATAATATTAACTAACATTTTATACTATAAGACTACTCACCAAAACATTTCCTTTGACTGAATACAATATTCTTAATTCTAAATTTCTCAAAATGGAATGGAAACATTTCAATTAGGAAATTAAAATTAAATTGTAATTAACCGTTTCCCGGCTTTAACATTACTAAGAAATTCTATTTCCACGTTGATTAAGTGTTCAAAATGTCAATAAAGCAACATTAACTACAAAAAGCAATAATACTTTGAAGAATTTCAACTAATACATTTTAATTTTTCATACATAGTAAGGTGTATGTATTATATTATACATAGCCGTAGAAAAACGTAGGATCTACATATATATATATAATACTGTTGTCTTCAAAAAAATAATTATTATTATAAGTTAGAACGACATATATATTACACGCGTTTTTATACTACCTAACTAGAACCTTAAAACACAATTTATTTTGTTTTTTTTTTTTTCAATTTAATAAATATTAACATAACATTTTATATATAATAATTTCCAAAGAAATATTCAATCCATAAACTTAAGCAAAGAAAAACGTCGATATAGTATTGCTAGCTAGCAAATACTTCGAAGTAACCTTATTTAATAAGTGAAACGATAAGGCCTAGCTAGTACTAATACTACTTACCGCCTAAGAATTTAATCCTTAGAAGACACTAATTATTTATTGGCTCATAACCGACGGAACGGGATATTTGTTTTCATGCTTAATCACAAAGGCGCCATCTTTTACCTGACGAAGCAATTTTAAGACTGCATCAAGTCTCCGATATTGCAAATACGTGCCCAAGATGCAAAACCACAGCAAAGGCAGATGGATGTCTCTTACGACATGCCATCATCATAAATAATGTACCAGGTCCCGCCGCACCTGAATTATTCAACGTCAACGGCCACTTTATTAAATTTGTTGTTTTATGAAAATATCTTTCCTCACAAATTAATAAAAAGGCAATATTATCATAAGGGAATTGAAAAATCAGGATGTTCTTAACTGTTGCTAAGATTATCGTGGTAACAATTTCGTAATTTTGAGCTCCGTAATGAAATCTTTTCTGAATTTCTTTATACATTTACTGTAGGGGACGGTTGAATTTAAAAATGTATCAGATTTACACGATTTTTATTTTTAAAAAAGAATTTTGTAGAGACTGTAGATTTTTTTATTCGTAATTTTAAGATTCAGATATAAAGAATTTTTTTTCTTGCATTCAAATATATTTATATTTTTGTAGAAAAAACTTATAAAAATATTTAACGTCTATTACGTTCGTCGTACATACACTAAGTGGTCAGAGTGCATCGAACTCTCGCAACGTTCAAAAAATATTTGTTATAAGTGTGAAATAACATTTTAAATACGTTTAAAATATGTATATTTATATATTTATAAATGTATTTTGCTTATTCTCACAATTTGTTTTCCCTATATTCAATTAATGTTCTTATGATTAACTATGTCTCTGAGTTTATACTTCAATAATATTTTAATTTCATATATTTTGACGTACTCACCTTTAAAATATACAGTATTTTTGGCTATATGTAGAGAAAAGATGAGTTCAAAATTATATATAATATAAAAAAAATAACAAGCTAGCTTAACAAAACTCTTATAGAAAATGTACATACATTTTAAAGCTGTTTTAATTAATAAAGTTAGAGTACAATGAGTCATGTAAAATTTTTGGCAGAGCCAAGCTACTTTCTGTGCTGTTTAATTGAATCCGCTTATACAAAGTGATTAGGTTTCATAGTGCTTTGTTAGTTTAAGAACTTTAGTAATGCCACAAATACATTTTTTTTTTATTTTTTGTACATTGTCATATCATACATATTTTAGTTTTAAACATAATAAATTATATAAATGCAATTAAAAGTAATGAATGTCATATAAGGCATTATGTTCTATATACTATATAATAAAACAGTAAAAATATTGTGTCTGTATGTACAGACACGCAAATATTACGCAGAAAAATTTATAGAGAAAATATTAATAAAATACGAATCTATAATTTTTTGTGATACTTTTTAAATTAATGGATATGAGGCTTGAACATAATTTAGGAATAGTTGATCATCATGCAGAACTACAATTGACCAAAGTTAAAGTTTAAGACGCGAAACAATGCTGCGATAACAAACATTGCTTAATGTGATAAGCATTTTTCATTGACATAATATAAAAGTTAAAGATCTAACACATGATGAAGAACTATAATAAGCCAGGTAACGCTTAAAATATAAGAAAATGATTCATCGGCAAAAATATTAATTGTGATAGGCACTTTTTGTTGATAAATGCAAATAATAGAAAATTTAGGACGTCGTGGTCATGGAAGCTCACGCAAACGAGGTTGCGAGCAGCCACTAGTTATACCTATAAAATTAATAAATATCTTAGAAAGCGTATTAATTACAGTGGCTTAATGTTCCTTACATTATTCAAAATTAATAAAAATAAAAGTAACACTTGACCTTGATACCGAATTGTCTTCTTAAAATTTAAGATACATATCTTAAGATAAGATTAAGATAAAAAATATGAAGTAAAAAAACTCAAGAACTTTATACTTTAAAAATTAAAGAAATATTGTCAATAGACATTATACATTTTTTATAATTTCATAAATTTTGTAAAGTTATAGCCATTCTTCGTTTCAAGTTACATCATTATGACGCAGTTAGAACGTGTTTTTTATACAAATGCGACTGTTACAAGATGCACCAGGACGTACGCCAGATGGTGAACGTCACTGCCTGTAACAAATGCAGTGTCGTTCTGAACATCACACACAATACAATATGGTGTACGACGACAATCTATTAGCAAGTATTACCTTGAAATATATAATAAAGAGAATAAATCGAAGTTGAAAATCTTATCAATGCTCTGATAACAAACTTACGTTAAGTTAAGGTAAAGTAAAACCAAAATTAAATCAGCTTCACGCTGTATCCTGCACACAGCAGGGTAGGCAGAGGGAAACTAGTGTTTTCATATTAATTTGGAACTCTTAGTGCCCAAAAACTTGTATGAAATATTTAGTTTAGATTTTAACATAATTACATTAAGCATGTTTTAGATTTTATAATTAAATAAATATGTTTTCTAATCAAATAAAACAGTTAACATACGCGGGAGTATATAGCCTAGTGCCAATACACTCCGCTCTCCGAGAAATCAAAATCATTTATTCTCTTGAGTGGAAATCAAATCCACAACTATCGCGTTTACCTTTAGACATCCTCTTCGACACGATGTCCTTATTCGTATGTATATTGATATTCTAATTAATAGTTGTACAATAAATATATATTTTTTTATCTATTTGTATATTAACACTTTCTATATATTCAATTCATATATTTACACCATAGAAAAATTCGTATCTTATACTCAACGGCGCCATATTGAATCATTCCAAATAACATAAACATCTTCTTCATTACATTTAAAAACAATAAAATCTTTCAACCCAGATCATTGTTGCATTCATTTCTTCGGCTATCCACGCTCCATAAAAATCGTGGCCATAATTTTTTACAACGCCATCTATCTCGTTATTAATGAAACATTTTAATACGGTGGACCAAACGTCAGTTTACCGTGATGCAGTCTGTGCATTGGAAATATTAAGTTTGAATTGCATTATAAAAGTCTTTATTTTTATATATAATATATTATGAAATTTATCATATACCTTGATCTCATTAATATAACATGACAGTCTATTAATTATAAAACTTATAAATTATCATTTATTGTTCAATATGTAATTTATTTCTTATATATAAAAAAATCGAAAATATCAGTAAAGTTTTTTACAAATAATATGTACAACATAATTTACACATACTACAATAACAATAAACGAAGAACATAAAAAAATAATGATAGTATTGATTCAAATGTAATATTTGCCATAATATAATTAAAATCAGAACTACTTTTTATAAGAAATCCCCTCATATTGTTAATAATTAATTAACCATTGCCTAGAACTTAACAATAAAGAATTTATTATTTAATTAAAATGCATTGCTGTTTCTATTCATCTAGATGTCATGTGAAATTATAAATAAAAATGCTGTTACACCATTACTATGCGCGCAATGAGTATGTAACAAAAATAAAATGCGATTTTCCAAGTTGTATAGTATTTTAAAATTGCTATTTTTAAATTTATGTCTTTACCTACTTTTTATCTTTGAAGATTTATACATAGTGTATTATCTCGATGACTGATTGTTCTTATCACATTTTTAACACTGATTTTAATGATGTAAAATACTGCTTTGTATTTTCTTTGAATAAAATATTTCATAAGTTTTTTAGTTCTTCGTAAATTGATATTAAACACGCAAAAATAACATATACGCATTGGGGCCAGTCGTGGCGCAGTAGCACAAAGCGTGACTGTAAAACCGACTGGTTGTGGGTTCGATCCCCACTCGAGGAGATGAAATGTTTACTTAAATTTATATTTCCATTTCTTCGCTCTGGTGTCGAGGCAAAGCGCGGCGTTGAGTTCTGCCACTCAACACGCAATGCCTCCAAAATTCGGCAGAAAGTGGGGAACGGAGTGTCTTTACACTAGGTTCCCTATGCCTACCCTACTTTTTAATTTAATTTTTATTTAAAAATAACATAAATTTAGTAATAAAAAGTACCAAAATTTGTTTTTACTACCCTAGAATCATAGTTGTAGTACAAATTATACATGTTTTGTTTACAATAATTTCCTCAACACGATTTATATATGACTTTTCAACCTTAACTTAGCTAGATAAAAATATAAAAAATATGCCATTTAGAGTGCCTATAAAATAAAAGTGTCTGTGTGTAAAAATTATGACAAATTTAAGCGAACATACTTTCCTTATTAAAAATATATATTTATACAAAAAAATATTCTGAACCATTTTAATATTTGAAAATAAGTACAAATGTGTTGTCACACATAAAAAAATACACATATGTTTCCTTTACACATTTACAGAACTAAGGAAAATATGCTCTAAATTATGGATTGGGAACACTTATATTTTGAATTATAAGAAACTTATAAGAAACTTATTAATAACTTATAAGAAACTTATTTTTGAATTATAAGTCTCTATCTAATTAAATTAAGTGTTGTATTTAGACCCACCCTTTAAAAATTTATACAATTTTCACAAAAAAAAATCAAATTAAGATAATTCTATTAAATACCTGTTAATATACAAAATTTATCAAATGGACACTAATTTATTTAGTAATCACCAAAAACATATGAAACTTAATCAAAATATTAGATGCTCATGTACTTAATTAAAGTAATAAGTACTATTCACGTTCGGTGAATGGCGTCACAGCTTGCCTTGCACCGAGCTTATAAATTAGTTATGCGACCTAGTGCATAAATACACGGCCCTGATATAAGGAGTGATTTGTGATGATTTTTTTTTAGCTTCATGCTATATTCCACACATTCCAACGTAGGCAGAGGGAACCTAGTGTTAAGACACTCCATTACGACAATTAATTCCATTTCACACTTTTTGCTGGCGCTGGGCTGGAATTCTGCTTTGCGTATTGAATGGCAGACCTCAACGGCGCGCTTTGCCTTATTACCATAGCAGAGTAATGAAATTATTAAATGATAGGCTTAAATTACATAATTATATTTCTATAGACTGTGATATACGGAAATTATATTTTTCCAAAAGTTTTTGGTAATAAAATAATTTATAATTTGCGATTGATATATTTATCACGAAAAATTATAAAAAGAAATGCTATTATACTATTGCTGCGCGCGCAATGAGCAAAGAACAAAAATAAAAAGATTTATCTAACACATTTATTAGACTAATATATTTAAAAATTATTAATTTAATTATATTTACGTATTCATATATAGTATACGTACATATAATTATTATGGAAAGGTATACTTACTTACAAATTGTAGCCCGTGTAGACTTTCAAAGTTAAATTCTATACTATGTAACAATCGTAAAACTTAGATAACACCATTTTAGGTATTAATGCCCATTAAAATTAAAATCACACATTAAAATCATTTAAAAATAATATTAACTGTTTAATAAATAAATTAATAATATAATAATTATATTTAATCTTATCTAAACAAGAAAATAGACAACCAAACATCCACTTCCGTTAAGTTTGCTTACCCGTGTGGTTATTCTGTGGAGTAGAAAAAACCAACTTTTTCAAGGAGACAAAGCGGATTTAAAGTGAGCAAAGGAGGGCGCGTAGCAGAGCCAATGCTCTATGTAAGTGCCTGTCAAAGATTTTTTAAGTGTCTTCGAACACTGAATAGCTGCACGGCTGCCACTTGCACACGAAGCCGTTCTCATGCTGAAGTGCAAGGATTTTTTACCCCTTTTGTCATAGGTTTCGAAACTAAAACTTGTTTGAGAGCACATGTAGTGTAGTTTTAAATGGAATTCTGTAAGAATCTATATTCGTCTTATTGGATATAAAACATCTTTATGTGACTGTGACATATTGTTTGCCGAAAACCTGAGTTGTTAATAATAGATACTATAGCAAATTTACCTTTTTTTGAAATTAATAGACTTTTAAAATCAATTTACCCTCTCTTCACTACGTGATTATTAATACAAATTGAAGAGAATTTCAACAAAAACCTAAATAATATTTCACCTGATACGAGTATAATGATGAATGAGGCCAGTCGTGGCGCAGAAGCACAAAGTGTGACTGTAAACGCGCCTGGTTGTGGGTTCGATCCCCACTGGAGAGTGGAACATGGAATTTATTTTTATTTCTTCGCTTTGGTGTCGAGGCACGGCGTTGAGTTCCGCAACTCAACACGCATTCCTCCAGAATTCAACGGAATGTGGGGAACGGAGTGTCCTTAACACTATGTTCTCTCTGCCTCCCCTGCTATGTGCGGGATACAGCGTGAAGCTGATTTATTTATTTATTTTGATTATAATGATGGTAGTTTATCTAAAATATTTAAATAACTCTAAATTAGAAGTGATAAGCCTATGAATAGAATAATAGAATACTGTAATTACAAAAGATATTAAAATAATTGTTTAATTAAATCTTACCTTTATTTGTGCTAATAGAATAAAATGGCCTTTATAAGATTTGTCTTAAGAGAGGACTCATTGTTTTAGAATTTTACAAAGATAACGTGAACAAACGTAATTACCAATAAAATACTTTGTATATTAAAAAGGTACTGAATACCTATAAGTGTAATATTTTTATAGTATACGGAAATGGTACTATAGTAACTAATATCAAAGTCTTGGAAAAAAGTAAGGCGTTACATTGTATAAAAGTATCTTAGTAAATCGAAGAAGTTGTAAAACTAGGGCGCCCGGGTCGAGTCCTACAATCCCTTGTGAAGCACTTCTTGTCACTCTGGGCTCACAATCATGCACTCCTCGACGTCACTATACGATAGGCATGTACTCGTATAAGCATGAACATATCAAGATTGGCTACATTTAGAAATAAGTTATAAAATGTGCAAATCTGCAAAGTGTTATTATTAAGAAAATTATTTTGGTATAGTAGCGTATAAAATATCTTAAGGAATAGTGATAAAATAGTAAAACTGATTTGATAATATTTAAAAAAAACTCTATAATATAAAATATATTATATAAATATATTAATTGTAAATATATTAATTGTTGAAATTTTAATTAATCGATGTATAATAAAAAAAATATTATTAACATCTCAATCATTCTCAATTCCTAAAACTGTATGATAATTTAAAACTTCATACTATCATATTTTTATACATCAGAATTATGGATTTTAAAATGTAAAACGTACTTAACACATTAAATTTAATGCCTATAATCTTTCATATGTCACACAAACGTAAGCCTAGTCTACAGAAAATGTACGTACGAGTACGTACGAGTACGTAGGTGGAAACAAAAGCTATTCATAAATCTGCAAAGTATATCCTGGGTTCAATACAGCGATCTCGGATGGCAATTAGACTAGCAGCTCGTGCAGACTGAAACGAATGGAACTCTTCAATCAACGAATCAAAATACAATCGCGAATGGTCGCCACTTGGCAGCGACAGCCCAACAAATTTATTACCCTAGGTAGTTTTCAAATTTTGATGCCTGTTGATCACTGCATACTAAATAGTTTTATTGTTGACGGACAGTTGTTACTTTGATGTATATTGAATGTGATAGCTGTCACTGCACTAGCTGGTCTATTCGTATATCTAGATGAGTACATCATGTTGGTTTCATATACAAAAACAGTAGATTTTAACATTTTTGTAAGATTCTATTAAAGCGAAATCATCATAGCGTATATTTAATGTATATTTTTATTTTTTTATTAAACACTAATACCACTAAACAGGCAACTATAAAGAAATAAGTAATTTATTAATACTTATTTAGAAAACGTATAAAAATTTGAACGTAGCGGGACTCGAACCCGCGCCTCCTGGAGTTCCTGGAGTCCCGCTACGTTAAAATTTTTATACGTTTTCTAAATAAGTATTCTTCTTTCCTAAGTGTGGAATAACATTTTAAAAATGTTTAAAAAAAGTAATTTATTTTTCTATATATATATATATCAGCTACAATTATCCAAAGTTAAAAACTACATAAACTAAAGCCATACGGGCACACATCGCGTCATTATCATCTAATGAATAACTAACAAGTACACTACATCGCTAAGAATCTACACGATTACTTAAACAAACTTTTGATTTATGTGGTAAAGTTTAATGACGGTTTAATTAGAACGTTGGAAGATATCATAGCCTTTGTAAAACAACACTATAAGCATAAAACTTGCTATGTCGGGACTCACGTCGTTTCCTACTCATTATGAGTTTTGCTTGCACTTAAACCTGGTTAAGGTGTAGCGTGATTAAGTCGAACAGACGTTGGCTCGGTTGCCAAAACCACTTCAGACAACGTCGAGTGCGCGTTGTATTAGAGTTTAGCAATAGTAATTTAAAAGCCAGCACTAACTTGCTTTGTGGTAACTAAATTTTAAAGTCTTTTTTTTTTTGTAATTTCATTAATTAATAGATTAAAAGCTAATTGTGTGATGTAAAATTTATTTCTAATTCTATTTTCTATGCTACTGTTACTTTATGACTACTTAGGAATGGAGTTAAGGAAGGAGAGGCGAACAACTATAAAATAAAATACTTGAGGAGCTATTTAACTTGTTAGTTTATATAAAAAAATAATAATTGGAATGAAAAATTGGTGAAAGAAAACCTACTAAATAATTCTAATAAAGAATTTCATTTATTCTCATAAATTTACATAAGTTCTCCAACAAACGTTGTTTAACATGCTTATATTTCCGTCCACGTTAAACTCGATGCAAAACAGTAGAACGGTAACTCGGTCTCAAATTTATATCGCGGTGTAACACAAATTTTGCCAAATAAAGCATTAGATGTATCAGATGTCACGCGATGGCGAAAAGCGGCCAACAAATCTCAAGGGGCCGCCTGTCTCCGTATCTTTCGGCGATTTACCTGAAAATAAAAGACAATTGCGTTAATTTACGACACTGGACAGTCGCCAAGCATTTCAACCAGCCGTCTCAGTTGGTCTTGTTGCAAAATGAATAAAAGGTATCGACATTTTAAGCCCTATCTGATCGCTTATCAGAGGAAGCTTAGGTGTGAATAGACTATATAAAACCCATTTATAAACTGTCACCGTGACGGCGGAGGCGTGCCAAGGCGTTTTCCAATAAGCTCATTTATCAAACGCCCCGACGTAATGAGACGCATCTTAACCATTCTCCATATACCCAAAACACTTTGAATTCATTATCTTGTATTTATATTTTAAACATATTTATATTACAATATCTTATTTATATTATATGTAATTTAAATATAGCTTTTAATTATAATTGTTTTTTTTTTTAAATAGTTATTCACACTTTGCTATTTATTTATGATGTTATAACTTCAAATTTTTACAGAGAAAAGAATTATTAGCTTAAACCTTAAAATTACCTAAAAAATGTATGTAGTAATTCTATTAATCTTCAAGAATATTTCACATGTTAGTTATGTTTTAGCCAAATAACTCTACTTTTTGCATTTTATCTATATCTATATCATTCTATTTCTTACATATAAAATAATACAGCCTACATTCAAATATAAGTTATTACTCCCCCAAGTTAGATTGCATAGTTAGGTGGCGCAGGGGCACAAAATGTGACTGTAAACCGACTAGTTGTAGGTTCGATCCCCACTCGAGGAAATGAAATATTTACTTAAATTTATATTTCTATTCCTTCGCTCTGGTGTCGAGGACAATCGCGGCGTTGAGTTCTGCCACTCAACACGCAATGCCTCAAGAATACGGCAGAAAGTGGGGAACGGAGTGTCTTAATACTAGATTCCCTCTGCCTGTCCTGCAGTGTGCGGGATACAGCGTGAAGCTGATTTATTTATTTTTTTAAGTTAGATTTGTACCTAAACCATAATACGTAGTCTGAAAAGTGGAAACTGCGCTATGATGTAGTTTATGTTTTATTATTTTCAGGCCAGTGGCGCAGGGGCACAAAGTGTGACTGTAAAATCGACTGGTTATGGGTTCGATCCTCACTCGAGGAAGTGAAATATTTATTTAAATTTCTTCCCTCCAGCAAAGCGCGGCGTTGACTCAACACGCTATGCCTCCAGAACTCGGCGGCAAGTGGGGAACGGAGTGTCTTAACACTAGGTTGATTCCCTCTGCCTAACCTGCTGTGTGCGGGATATAGCGTGATGCTGATTTTTATTATATATGTAAATACAATGGAATTGTCTATCTTTGATTTCAAAATAACTGTGTGTTTTACATTGCTACTAAAATTAAAACAAACATTTTTTTTTGTGTGGCTGTCCATTTTTCTGTTTGTCCGGGCTAATTTTCAAAACAACTGAAACGATTTTCTTGGGCCTTTCCCTAAAAGATGGATGGATGGAAGAGATTGTGGAGTAACTCTTTACTACTTGCATAAAGGCCAAAAGATTTAAATTACGATTTATGAAGTGCATTGATAGTTTAACCGCATAGATAGAAAATCATACCATACCACCATAAATTTTCCCCAAATGCACTTAAACAATGTAAAATAAATATTCGTTAAGTTCAAGCGGGTGAAGTCACGCGTGGGCCGCTAGTATAAAATAAAACAAAATTAAATTATATTTCTAATCTACGTTCCTAACTATTTTTCATAAACTTCTCTAATTACAATATAGTACCTAAATAAATACAAAAGCTGGTAGAAAACCAAGAAATACAAAAATTAATTTACTCTTTCCTTCTTACATCTGTTAAAATTAGATACGACGTGGCAAGCACTTTAACAGTGGCTTTAAATTACGTTGAATTAGCTATATTATTACATTTTTAGCTTTCACCTCATTCGTTTTACTGTTTATCGAGGTCATTTTAACGACGAGTTGGGCCACTAACATCTGTTATGAAAACACTGAGCGCAACAAGGCACGACGCTTTTACAGCCATTAGAGTGAAATCGAGTGTAGAACAATAACATTTCCTAGAACACGTTATGGCATATTTTAGCTTGAAAGTTAATAATTGTACTAAAAATAAGCAACGGTTGATCGGGCTTTAAACATAGTTTAATAACTACAAAACAAAATATTTACAGATTTCATAAAGCTATATGTATAATTACAATGTATACTAATATTATAAAGGAAGTATTGGTTCAAATATTTTTTTTGTATGTTCAAAAGTTTATATATATAGCGAAGAAGGAGAAAGTTATATATTATATTACATCATGTTTTTCGTTTCAATATATGCCAATGTACCTGCGATCAGAATTATAGACGATCTAATGTAAAACTGAACTTACAAGTAGTTAATGACATAAAAATAAATAACAAATAATAAATAAATAATATAATTAATTATTTTTTTTTTTGAAAAAAAAAATAAACAAAATATTCTTCATTGAAGGATTTTTTTAATTAAGGACCATCCAGATTAAAAATGTTAATTTAATTTATCGAAGTTTCTATACAGGCGTCAAAACTATTTTTTTCGACAAAGCTTGCATATTTTCTTTATGTTGGTATCCGATTGAATTTAAGATGAAATTATATAACAGCTATTCTAATAACCGACAAAAAAAATCACCTTGTGTGGATTTAAGGCAAACTCGTTACCTTTTCGAAGATGATTTAAAATTTATATATTTTTTTGTGTTATATATTTTTTTGCCGATGTTTTTGCTGTGACGTTTACTGAGTGACAAATGACAAGCTATGTTATATTTTGTAAAACACTTATTTGTATGCTTCTAACTTCAGTTTAAGAGTAGATGGAGTCGTCTTCGAGTAATCAGAATGTGGCAGTAAGAGATGTATATCTCTTACTTATTACCATTTAACCATACCATCAAAGCCTTACGTAAAAACTAGTACTAAAGAAACGTATCGATGCCGAAATGCCAATAATAACTAAACTGACAAAGTCAAAATTTCACACAAACTAAAAAAAACGTTTTATTTCTTGATAAATTAAAAGTGTTATTATTTTTATTATTTCAAATAATAATATTATATGGTTTATGAATCATATTATATTCATATATTTTTTGATAGTGTAATACAGTGATTCTCAACCACTGTGTTGCGGCACTTTTGTGTGCCGCCAAATTTTGCAAATAGATAATAATGTTAATCAAAAAACATCAAGCTCAAATTTCGCATTAAAAATATTTTTATTATTAGCTTGTAATTAATCCCTTATTAAACATTTAGTTATTATTGTAGTATATATTAGTTTATTTCGTAAATTTAAATTTTTTGTCATAAACTATTTATGCAGTGTGTTGTAGTAAATAAATAATTTTTATCTTTTTCTTTGTGTGCCGCCAAATTTTGAAATCGTTAAATATATGCCGCAACAAAAAAAAGGTTGAGAATCACTGGTGTAAAATAGAGAATATGTTAAAAATATCAGTATGTGAGTTAAAAATATAGGTATTGGTACTTCACAATCGATATGAAGTTTAATAAATACGAAATGTTTAAACGTAAGACATATAAGTAAGTATAAAACTGTTCTTTCTAAAGTTAAAAACAATATGAAATTCAAAGTAACTAACACATGGCACGTGAGAGTTAATTTAAGACTAAAGTCAGTAGCCATTGGAAAATAACGGGAATCAGCGGTCACATGATGACTGCGACGGCCAACTAGGCTATCGTCCGGTGACGCATGGGCGGGAAATACATTATTTAAAGAAATCATAATTATATGTCGCCAATTTTCTTTTTTTTTACTAAAATTATATTTGTTTAAGTTGCAATTGTATTCAGAATTTCATAAATAATAAAGATATATTAGATCTATATATATATATTTTTATGTTTGAGCAGCTATTTTTTTTTACTTCAGTTTACACGCGACGCTTATTTCAAAATCGTCTGTAGTAAATATAATATACATGACATTCAAATAAAAGTTTTCTTGCTAAAAACAAATTAAATTTTCAACTAAAAAAAACTTATGAAACTCTTAGTGTGCTATTTTTTTAGTTTTGTTTCTATTTATACTTTACGTACAACAACATTTTTCTCAATAACAAAAATGTTAAAATAAAAACAATCAAATCAATGGAAAAATATAAACAATTCTCAACCACATCATTCATTCTTTCAAACTAAAACACTATAAACTATCTTATAGAATAGAGTCACTGATTGAGAATAACGTCAATAGCAATTATATTATTAATTGCGTGATAAGCGTACGGTCACGCGGCGTGACGCGGGACGCGGGCGCGGCCAATGCGTGGAGCTGACGTCTATCGCGGTGACGGTGATACGGGACTGTTGATCTTAATAAATCTTTTAAGACATATAAAAACATGTATATAGCGTGATAATGTCTTTATTAATTTTATCGGTCTAATGGAAATATATTTAAATGGAACTTAGAAACGTAATTGAATCGTTAAGAATGTGTAAATCGAGGTCATAGTAGTGCAGCGGGCCAGCGTCTGATTATAAATGCGATGCTGTGGGTTCAATTTCAACTCTTTTCTATTTCTATAACAAGACAAAACACAGCTTTGTCTGCCGCTCGACTTGCATTGTTTCGAAAATTATGTGGAAAGTGAGAGAGGCTTATTCTGCGTATGCGGGGTACAGCGTAAAGCTGAAAAAGAAATAATGTTTCTCAAATATGCCTGAACGTGCTAAGTGTAAAATGAATGGCAGACATATTTAAAGATGTATAGGGCATTTACACCTTTCATTTTAATTATGATTTTTTTTTTTATTTTTTAAACGAAATTGATTTACTAATAAATTTTGGCATAACGATTATTTTTCATTTTCTTACTCTTCAATTATGTAATTTCTTAGTATGTTTCTTACATGTTATAAAAAATTGTAAATCTTGGAAAGATATATATTTACACAGTAAAAATGTTGGATTACTAAAAAACTCATTTTATTAAACACTTTAAAACGCATATAAAATGACCAATTATGATCTCTATATCATATTTGTCGAATATACGTAACAAAATATTAAAAATCTAAGAACACGCGTATCCGAAATAAATACTTGCACGTATTTAATTTAATAAGCTTTCTAAATGAAGAAGATTAGTGCAAAATCCTATTAAACCAACGCAAAACCATCTCGCGCCGCTGGTTAAATATGTATAACTGAATATATTTAAATGAAGGGAAGATTTTTGAACAGAGTTATTTATCGCCAGTACATCTGTGTTCTATCGAAATATAGTATACTTATAATAATAGGTCAAAAAAAAAACCTGGCTGAGTGCGAGTGGGATTCACGCACGTGGGGTTTCCTACTATATTCTGTAAAAAATACGTTTGTTGTATGGTCCCCTTAAGTATTTATTTTATTCCGTTTTTTAGTATTTGTTGTTATAGCGACAACAGTAGTAAAAAGATCATCTGTGAAAATTTCAGCTGTCTATCACGGTTCATGTTCACGGTCCCGTTTTACCCTTTCATTACAGAACCCTAAACAATACCGTACATGTATATTACAGTTACATAAATTAAATCATTCTTTATTAAAACTCGGAATTGCCAACGGATTAGTAATGTTTTGAAAAATTTAAATCTCCATAAAATAAAAGCTTTTATAAAAATAATTTATGCCCACACGGAGGTTCGAATAATGAATATTTGTTTGAATAACTCATTTATCAAAAAAAGGGCATAGGAAGCCACTACAATTATCTTTGGAAAGGCAACAAAAAGAGATTGGGGTTTTATCCTATCATAATATAATACCCCCTAAGCCCGTAACAAAGCATGTCATAATATCTCTTAAAATATATGATATTGCGTAAAGGTACGTATTGATATATTCAAGCGTTTAAATTGTATTGACAAAATTGTAAATAAATACGATTTTGTTGTTGTTTTTTTTTGCCACAATTATTTCATGCACTTACGGTTAAATATATTTATTTTCAATTACAGACATAAGCCACGTACATGAACACATTAGTTAAAAAATAAAATAAATGAAAATATAAATGTTAGTAAATATGTTATCTCCTCGAGTGGGGATCGAACCCACAACCAGTCGATTTTACAGTCACACTCGGTGTCCCTGCGCCACGACTGGCCTCACATATTTTCATATAACAGATTAGTTATTTACAAAATATATAGGTTACGATCGTACATTTGTTAATACATATTAATATTATATTTTAAATAAAAATGACTTGTAAGCCTTGCATATGAAATCTTGTAATAAGTGGTCTAATAAAAAAAAAAATATCAATCACTAGGAAATATAGAAAATCTCATTCTGATACTAGCCTTAACGTTATATAATTATAATGCTAGATATCGATAGACTTTAGTCCACTTGTGGTGCCATGTGGCGGTGGCCATTATTTATTGTTATATTGTTAATTTTTTTAGCTTCTCGCTTTATCCCGAACATAGCAGTGGAGGCAGTGGAAACTCAGTGTTAAGGCACTCCATCCCCACTACTCATTTCATTGAGTGGGAATCGAACCCACAATCTGTCGCGTTTACATCGCCTTTACGGCGCCTTACCTAATTCTTTTGCAACATAATAAACAGACAATTAATAAAGACATTCTTCAACAAAAAAAGGACTATCGACATTTTTTACAAAATAAAAACTAGCGTACCGGACACACCGTAATTTTATAGTCGATAATTAAACAAAATTTAAATTAGTAGTAATATCGCAACAAAGTGGTCTGTTTGCGAGATTTACTGCCGCTTTAACGACCGCCTTTAACTTTGATGGTGGTTTGTTCCGATACTTAGCTCATATGAAAAAACTTCTCGGAGTTCTCCTTTACCTTGTTACAAGTTTAAATATTTAATAGGCTACTTTCAGCTTGTCTTTATTTTAAGGTGTTTCCTTACTGTTTCAAAATTAAAATTCCTTTTTTTAATTATTTAAATGATGGTATGGTTATTTGTACCAATGGTATAGTCAAAATATGTTAATAATATTTGATTTTATATTTAATTAAACGTAGAAATATGTTTCTTAATTTATTTAAACAGTTTTGATTGAATTCAATTGTTAATAAAAACATTCTTTCCCTAAAATAGTCGAGACTTAAGTATGTTGAATAATTTTACCTACTTTCATAAATAATCTTGTTTGTTTTTAGGGTCCCATACGTCAAAAAATAAAAATGGGATCCTTATAGGATCATTTTGTTGTCCGACTGTTAAGACCATTAATCTCCAAATCGCGTTTTTTAAATTTATCAAAAAAATTCTCTCTCTTCTCTTGAAGCACTGAAAAAATCAAGCTTCTAAGTTAACGCAAATAAAAGATACAAGCACTTATACATAGATTTTGCTGCATTTTGCATAAAATTCGCCACATAATCAAAACCAATAGAGTACTTCCCATAGACTATGGATTAAAGAAAATTGGCACGAAATGAGAACTTACAATATGAAGGACACAGAAAAAAAATATTACAAGATGATATTTGTAGTTGATTTTATACAAAATTAGTGCATATACCCGCAACCTTCAATTTGTCAACTTTTGTAAGTTATACTTCCCCTTGACCTACAGTCCTGAAATTTGTACGGAAGCCTCGGTGGATGAGTCCGACTCGCACTTAACCAATATATTTTTTTTATTTCAACATCTTTCACATAAATGCAAAATATGCATGCAAAGTTAAACATTTGTAAAGGACACTGGTACGTAATATTTTAAAATGAAAAACGTGATCAATATAAACGTTTCCGTTGGGTTTTTACTCTATTATCTTAACTATGAAGTCCTCAATGGTTTGTCAGTATAATTTCACAATATTTTTTTGTATTGTGTAAACAAAAAATGCAATAATGGATAGTTCAACAATTTGCTCGTGATTTCCTATCAATTACAGACAATTGGTGTAATTAAAAATCATTTTCTAATACTAACAGTTGTTACCTTAAGCTTAACCTTGAATAAATAATTTCAAATTATTGTACAACAATGTGCAAAATTTTAAATATTCCATATTTAGTAACGTCCTTACATCGGATGCACTCCAACCCTTTTATATATAGCTTTTGTGTTCACCCTTCATTTTCTCTCTGAATTCCCTAAAAGACAATGGGTCTTCCGTTTATAAGATTACATTGTTATATAAGGTTTTAAGTGTGTAAGTTTTAGGCGTATTTCCTAACGCGGATATAAAGTACTGTCTACTGCTTCTTCTCTTAAGCATCTATCTTTTTTTATATAATGATGATGACTGCAAAATATGCTTAGAAACAGTTCCGTTTCACAATTTCTGCCGCATTCTGGAGTGACGGAACTCAACGCCGCGCTTTGCCTCGACACCAGAATGAAGAAATTAAAATATATTTCACTTTCTAGAGTAGGAATCCAATGCGTCACCTCATCAGTAATACAGTTATTTATATGAAATTTGTTTTTAATTTTTATAACCTATTATTATTTCCAAATTGCACCGTTCCGTCGATGGCGAACTAAAAATTTCACAACAAAACCGCCATAATATAACTGAATCCTATGTGACTGTAATTGCTGCTAGTAAATTTATTCTGTGCAGGTTCAACGAGTCATTTTGTACATATTTGCTTTAAAAGTCACATCACAAAATATTTTTAGGAAATTACTCAGTGTGCAAAAAAAGAGCAGAACTAGTGCATTTGTAAAATAAATACTAAAGAAAGTTATAAATGTGGCAGAAGAAGAGTATTTATAGTTATTTTATCAGACATTATTTTGTTAACTGTAATAATATTATAACAACATGAGATTCTCATTGTGAGTTGAATAAATTTTAAATTAAAACCACACAGAAATCATCAAGCACCAGATCTACTTCTAGAAGGAAGGTGATGTTACATTATCTTAGCCTATTCTATTAAATTAGAGGGAAATATAAGAAAATTAGTGTTCATTTTATAAAAAATTTAGTTACATACAATTAAATTTAAAAAATGCCTTTCGTCACTTTCACTTGTCGTTTTGAAATAAGACCAAGAAATAATTTCACAATATCCTTTTGATTGTATGTATAGACATTTCATGTCTCAAATTCTAAGGAAAACGAAAACCACATATTGTTTCAAAAATGTCATTCCAGCTAAAAGCCAGCTTTAAATTACTTAATAAATATTGGTTTATATTATAATAGAAAATTATATTTTCTCTATTTATGCGTACCGTTATATTGGATACTAAATCAAAATACTCACATAAATGAAACAGTAGATAAGCAAAATTAAAAGGATATATTTTAAAATAAAATAAAGTGCATCCATTCCATAAACGTGAAATATTGAAAATGTTTATATTTATAATACATTACAGTGAAAAAGAGCTGAGCTTTTCAAATTGATGCAATCCTTTCACAACAAAGATTGCCGGTCAGCTGGAATTTTGCATTTCAAAGTTTGTACAAGTGAAACACCGTTGTAAAAATTTTTTATCTTTTAGATTTAAAATTTCTATATGAATACGCTCGAAGGATAAGCCATAAAGTTGTTGGGAGTCCGCGGGAAAAATTCACGAAACTACAGTGGGGCGAAATTCATAACGCGCTTAGCAGTTCGGTTCACCTGTCTCGTTAAACTTCGGAATTTTTAAATTAAATTCTGAATACCAACGAGTCAACAAAGTTGCGAATTCTTAAAATTTGCTATTGTAATTAATCTTTCGTTTTAATAAACACACAAAGGCCAACAAAGAAAGTGGAATGGGCTTATATTCATAATAAATGGTGGGATGACGCTAAATCTTGTAATTAATGCAGGTGCGCGCTGCTGCTGAGCCCAGGAGCGACAGCAGTTATTATCGAATATTCGTTTTCGTTATTATTATATTTTATTCACTAAAATCAGTCTCACGCAGCATTCCTGTATACAACAGGGATTCCTGTATAGGAACCTAGTGTTAAGACACTCCGTTTCCCACATATTTCATTAATTAAAATCTTTAATATACTCTTAAGTACTCACATAAATTTTAATAAATTCTCATTTATATACCATGTAGATTAAAGACAAACTGATAACCAAAAGCTAATAAGTGAAAAGTGCTCCAATGTTCAAACATACTCGTAAGTAACATAAAACTAATATCATTCAACATAATTTATTACTTTCAAATAAATCAACTTAAGAAAATAGTACGTGTGAACATAAAGTATTAGTTTTAACTGTTTGCGTGCCTTAACTCGCTCTCGTAGATCGAACGGGGAGGTAGAGTTTTAAACTCTATTAGAGTAGCTTAACGCTTGAGTATAGTTATTATCTCTTGACTTAACTTTTAACAGGTTCGTATATTGAATATCATCTATTACACTAAAATTTTGAATTTATATTTACTTTTAATTATTCTAGGATGTATGTACATGTAAAGCTGAACTTTAAACTTGCTTTTTAACTTTTAAATTTAAATACGCTACTAGAAAAGCATTTCTGTTGTATTTATTGTTTATAAACTGGTGTAGTTAAGTTAAATTCAATGTCATAATATCAAAAAATTTTGTAGAAAAAAAATATTTTTGCAGCATATTTTTTATATACTTTTTTATAAACAATTCTCTAAATAATAACAGTCGCATATGTCTTAATATTTTCTAAAGAAACCGTAATGGCAATTGACGTATACGGCCCTACATCTCGACGACGTCATCGTTGTAGGACATCAAACGCACTTCTGGACTTCGTTATTGATTTTCACCGCCCGGTAGGCGGGGCGAAAATCGTGCGAAAGGGAACACACGATTGCCTCCTCATTAAAACAGAAGAGAAGCCTACATTTCTCTCGCTACCTATTCTAATTAAGGACGTACCTATTAACCAACTATTTAAAATGGCAAGGGCTTCAAAAACATTTGCAAAAGAATAAGACGTACGCTGAGGGCTGTACCTTGATTTACGTTCAACAAAAACTACGATAATTGAAATTCTTACAACATTCCCCACTAATTATATGGACAAAATGCTTCCCACCGAAGTAATATGCACACTGGAGCAACAAGTAGGGCGACGTCTATTAATTTTAATAGCATTAAAGCGTGGTGCACGTAAACAATTATGTCAACTTTAATAACAAAGTCCGCATACAAAGTTTTTAATAGCGCAGCTAACTCTATCACAATTACTTAAATCAAGAAAAGTAAGTGAAAAAATAAACATTGAATTTTTCCCCCAGAAAGTTGTAAATTCATTTCGAAAGTTCATTCGTTAAACGCGCAACAGCCTCAATATGGAGACGAGAACCATCACAAAATCTGTGCAAATATTATATATATAAAAAATATTTTACAAAAATGAAAGAAAAGCTTTTAACATATGAAACGTATAAAAGTCTTTTTGAATGTGACCATTTAAACTCTTAGTGAAATATTCGTGGGTTTTTTTTCAAGAGCATAAGCATTAAAATTGCATGGAAGTGTAGACGTCCTGGTGACATTTCGATAGAGTTCAAAGGGTCAGGGGTGGCGTAATCGGGGCGCAATCATGTCTTGAATATCAATGCTCCAGATAGTACAGACGCGAATCAGAGCAACAACAGGCTAATGTTTCTGTAGAACAATCATTGCTATATCATTACATAAACAATTATCGCATTTAGTAGTATTTAAAATTATTTTAAACAATCTATACATTTTTCACGCTGTATCCCGCACACAGCAGGGTAAGCAAAGGGAACATAGTGTTAAGACACTCCGTTCCCACTTTCTGCAGAAATCTGGAGGCATTGCGTGTTGAGTGGCAGAACTCAACGCCGCGCTTAGCCTCGACACCAGAGCGAAGAAGTGAAAATATAAATTTAAGTAAATATTTCATCTCCTCGAATGGGGATCGAACCCACAACCAGTCGATTTTACAGTCACACTTCGTGCCGCTGCGCCACGACTGGCCTCTAATTTACACATTTTTAAAATACAATTAATTTCTTATTTTCAGTTAACGAAATCCAATCTAAATAGAGTTTCATAATAAAAAAAAATAACAAAATGAATTCTACGTTGCAAAACAATCGCGTCTAATTTAAGAGTAAAATCTCGGTTAAAATTCGATTTAAGTTACTCCGCAACGAGGGCGATTCGTTAAAGATTTCCAAACTCTTACAGTTTTCAATTCGGTTTCGCTCGAACAATAATGATTTTAACTTGTGAAAAGCCGTCTATAAAAAAAATAAAAAGCGTCCAGCACAATCACGGCTCTCAAGAGCACAAACATAAATGAAGCCATTAATTATCCGCGATCCCAGTTATTTTTTCTCCTCTTGCTTCGATGCCCACTTTGCGTTTTGCTTTTTTTTTATAATTAATTTATATTAGGTAATTTATACAAAGTATGAGTGGGTTGTAAATAAGTAAATGTTATATTTTTATGGGGAATGCTTTGAATGTTTTAAATTTGACTTTATTATTTTATTTTAAAACATATAGACATATTTTGTCTATATGTTTTAAAATAAAATAATAAAAAAGATCAAATGAAATCGGTTTCACGCTGTATCTCGCACATATAAGGGAACCTAGTATTAAGACACTCCGTTCTCCACTTTCTGCTGGATTCTTGGAGGCAAAATTATTTCATTAAAAATATGTTAAATGTAAACGTATAAATGATTGGACATGTTATATAAAATTATGATATGGTATGATATAATTCATTACCATATGTACGATATTCTGGATGAGTTTAAAATTATATAAAAAAAACCGAACGACCACGAGTCGGGCTCGCCCACCGAGGGTTCCGTACAAAAATTGGAAGTCTCAAACTTTTTCAGAAATTCAAGCTTAGCTTAGCCAGAGCCCTTTCATCTGATACCTCCCTTGAACTAGTGGCTTTAATATCAAATTTTGCGCCCCTTTTAAGGCTATATTTTTTTAGGATTTAACCACAGATGTGTAGATTTTTTCCTGAACTAGTACTAACTGCGGTCCTGAGATAAAGGCTCCTGACAGACAGACGGATGGACAATAAAGTGTTCTTATAAGGGCTCCATTTTTCCTTTAAAAGGTACGGAATCCTAAAAATTACTGTCTCCCACATTACCTATACATGTGGGTGAATATAAAGAAATATACACAATTTGGTAGAAAAGAAAAGAAACAATTCAAAAACTTTTCCAGCCACATCACGGTCGCAGACAACCTTAATGCTTTTAATACTGAAGTGACCGTTTCGATTTAATAGATACTTACTCACTTCAGAGGCCAGTCGTGACGCAGGGGCTCAAAGTGTGGCTGTAAAATCGACTGGTTGTGGGTTCGATCTTCATTTGAGGAGATGAAATGTTTATTAATATTTACATTCATCTCATTTCTTCGCTCTGGTGTCGATGCAAAGCACGGCGTCGAGTTTCGCCATTCAACACGCAATGCCTTCAGAACTTAGCGTAAAGTGGGGAACGGAATGTCTTAACACTAGGTTCCCTCTGTCCTGCTGTGTGCGGGATACAACGTGAAGCTGATTTGTTTTTTACCTACTTCAATACGCTATGTACGTTTCGTTAAAGTTCTAAAAATATAAAATTATTACATATTTAAAATATTCTATAATAGTGTAAGTATTCTATTCTCTTATTATTGTTATTATTGTTTAAGGCTTTTGTTGAAGACAGTCCGTTTTCTATTATCTGTCATAGTTCAAGACATTTTGTATTGAGTTGCCGAGCTCTATGCCAACTATCATAGAAATTAATGTAAATGTCCCCTGAGTGGGAATCGAACCCTCACTCCACCCACAGTCGCGCTTGCAATAGAACGCTGCCTCACTTCGACAATACGGGCTCAATAATAGTAGTAATGTTCTATATTTAGTCAATTAGAACAACAGTTGAACTTTTAATTTAGGTAAAATAATTAAAACTTAACTCGGTACTTACATATTATGTATACCGATAAAGGTATAATTATTATTCATTTATTAAAAATGAAATCTATTTATGTTTGAATTAAAACCAGTACGGCTCCATATTTTTAATTTAGAATAAAAGAACGTTAGCTTTTTGACGACTTATATGTGTATTTTCAGTTTAAAAGACGCTCAAAAGCCTATATTAGATGCAAATATTATATAATAAAATTATATTACTATGATAAAATTGTTATTTTTGCGTTTGTGTAAACAAAATCATATTTTCTCAATCCTCTTTTAAAATTCATTACATTATATAATTGACGTAACTCTTAAGCCACAAAGGGATCATTCCTTTTTATTTGCACATTAAATTAACAAGATTTACCTTACACTGATAGCTGGTGTAATATTTATAAAATTTTAATACTATTTTATTTTAGCTTCACGCTGTATCCCGCTCGTAGCAGGAGGGAACGTAGTGTAGGTAGCGTATACACTTCTTATTCTCATTTTCCGCCGATGTTTCGAGGCATTGTGTGGTAAGTGACGGAACTCAACGCCGCGCTTTGGCTCGTTACCACAACGACGAAAGAAAAATATTGAATATTTCATTTCTAATTCATATTTGTCAAGTTTACAGTGTGAGAAATTTAATAGCTAAAACTCATAGCGGGTATAAAACAGCATTGAATATTATTCACGAAATATTATAAATGTAAATTATATAAAGTTTTCCATATATGAACGAAGCCAAACGTAAAAACAAGTTGTGGGTTTGATCCCCACGCGAGGAAATGAAATATTTAATACTTTAATTTTTTCGTGGTGCGAATAATAATTTATAAATTTATATAATGTAAAAAAATATATATTTTGTATGTTCTTTTAATATGTAATATCTATCAATTTTTTTTGTATAGTTGTGTTTTTCTAACATTTAAAGAGTTTTTCATCAACTTGCGGCAGATTCTTTACCTTCAGTAGGTAAAAAAAATATAGCTTAAAAATGTAGGAAACGAAATAACCGAATTTTTGCAGACATTTAAAAAAACATACTTTTATTGCTTATTGTATGTTGTTCAATAGAGACATTATATAATATGTTAATAAATTAAAGATATGTAAAATTACTATATTAGAACTCTAAGAATGTTAGAAAGCCTTTTTTTCCTACACAACTAATAAATTAATTGAAACATATCCACCATTACTTAATTAATTACGAAATCAATCAATTAAATACTATCGAGGATCTAGTGTTAAGACACTCCGTTCCACTAACAGACCTCCATTCCCAACTTTTCGCAGAATTCTCGAGACGTTACTGGTGTTACTTGGCCATAATTTTTCACGAAAGTTAGAATTTTGCCTCAGACATAGAGGCGAACAACTAGAAAGATTGACGGCTTGGCCGGAGCATTGTTTAAAGCAACAATAGGTGACCTCTGCGGAGTCATTAACCTACTGTGTCAATCTACAATCACAGAGCAGCTCCAACAGTAACGACACTTTCGTTAGTGAAACATTTCTACGTTTTTAAATATTTTCTCAGGTTTGACGCATTAAGATAATATTCTGTTTCAACCATAATACCTTTAAAATACCTTTAATTAAGCCTTTAAAACCACAACGGCCATGTTGCATAATTGAAATGTAACTAAATAAGTGCTCTGATTGTAATTCAATGTGTATAGAAAGATGTGCTTTGTGCAAAATGCAAAAAAAAACAATAATATACGACCGTGATCAGTCTTGCAATATAACAATATATCAAATATATCTCTTTAGCTATTTCTATCAACAATAAGAATTATAGTTATACCGACAATATATATGAAAGTAAAAGATTATGAATTTAATTTGCATTTCTTACTTTGCGAGCTATAACCTATAACAAATACTTGCAATGACTACCGATGAAAGCTCATAAAGTTAAGTTATGTCACGTAATTCAAATTAATAGTTTTTTTTTACTATTTTCTCACAAGGTGAAGCTGTTTTATGATATTGAAGTGATTTTTTAGAACTAGGTTCCCTCTGTTTAACCTCTTGTGTGCGGAATACAGTGTGAAGCTATTTTTTTTAGCTTTTTTAGATTGAACTGTTTCCCGCGCATAGCTGGGTACCTAGACGGAACCTAAGAACCTAGCGATAAGACACTCCGTTCAATTAAGAGACTTCCATTCCCAATTTTTCGCAAAATTCTCGAGGCATTACGTATTGAGATACTGATCTCAACGCCTCGCTTTTCCTTTGTTACCAGAGCGAAGACATAAAAACATTATACATTTTCATTTACTCCTGCGAGTGAAAATTGAACTCAAAACCGTCGCTTTAACAGTCACACATTTATGCCAGAGGGCCACGACGACCTCGAGTATTATTCTGTAACCTTAATAAGAACCTGTGCCGCTAGAAATCCGTTCTTGTTGCGCCTTGTCAAAATTCTTATACTTTTTTTATTATAGCTATTTGGAAACGACAATATAAAAATATTGTCGTTTCCAAATATAACAAACACTTCACTTTCACTTATTTTATGTGGTTTACACTTACTGATCTGATCTTGTATTCTTACTGTATTTCTGTCACTTAAACTGGAATATATGATTGTTGAATATTTATTTGTGTAAGAATGTGATACCAAATTTTACTATATACTTTTTTTATCTAAAATGTATGCATATGTATGTACTATCTTTATGTTCATAAGATCTTAGCCAAACTTTTACCGTCCTCGTTAAGCTGAATAACCGATTTAAAACTAATTTTGGACGCTTAATACCAGTACAGGATGACACAACCACTCAAAACTTTTTAACTATGGTTGTACATATTGTGAACTCCACTAGAATATACGAAATTTTGTATCATAATTATCATACAGAGACATTATATAGCATTTTCAGATATTCGCATGAGTTTCTTATATGATGTTTATAAGTGTTTAATATAATGTATTATAATAACAAATATATATATATNTATATATATATATATATATATATATATATATATATATATATATATATATATATATATATGCTCAGCTCCGTTCTCATTAAGACATTTTCATCCCCCACTTTCCACAAAGTTTGAGGCATTACGTGTTCAGTTGCGGAACTCAACACCGCGCTTAACTTTATTACTAAAGCGAGAAAACGAAAATATTAAATATTCCATTTCCCCGAGAATTAAACAACAACCGTCGCGTTAACAGTCACCACCTTGTACCACCGGGTCACAACGATCTCATTTATTTATATACTATTTATATACTATTTAATTAATGCTAATAAAGTATGGTTGTTTCAACTTATACTTATTCACTATCTAATCGCATCCTTGAATATTAAATTTAACTGTTAAAGTTCTTAATGCCTAAGATTTAACGGTTTACGACGAGACAGTTGTACGTACAGTGTGAAGTGATAAGCAGTAATTTAATCCTCATGATCGATCGACAGGAAAGACGGTCAACAAGATTCTTGGTTTATCCATCTTGGTTATCTAGTTGTATGTAATAGTTATATTTAATATGAAATTTACATCGGTGTCGATATAAATTAAATATACAGTATAATATATTGAATAATAAATGACAAAATAACAAATAGTTAAATAAGGAAGCAGACAGCAGGCAAGCAGGGTAGGCAGAGGGTGAATAAGATATGACTATAAGCGCGATGGTTATACGTTCTATCCCTAGTCAGGGAAAATTATTTTTTAATTTCTCCGCTCTGTCACCCAGTGTCGAATTAGGTCTCGAATCAGGATAAAACGGAGAACGCAGTGTCTTAACATTATGTTCTTGCTCCTACTCCTCTATATGCAAGATGAAGCATAAAATAAAAAAATAAAACATGAATCACTATTTAAAATACTACAAACAATCTCCTTGATTCCAAAAATTTTATAAGCATCTAAAAATTTACTAAAATTTTAAATCTAAAATAAAATATGTTAAAAACTATATTACTGATCTTGCAATAAATCTTCTCTTAGTAAATATACATTATTTGCAAGAGCAGAATCTTGGAAGCTCATTACAAATAATTTACTGAATACCACAGTCTATAATAAAACAATAAAGGCGAACCAGTGGCGTTACCACTCATCTCTTCTATTAAGATATAAATAGTGCTCCATTTTAGTTTTAAAATATCCAAATGAAAAATAAACCTTATCTAGAGCGTCCGGTTGCAAGTTGATAGACACTCTGACAGCCACATTACAAAAATAATTTTCGCTCCAATTTTTATTTTCACCGCATATTGTAAGTTTTTATATCTTTTTAATGGATTCCAAGATTTTTTTGTATAAACAAACATTTGTGATACGATTCATATTTACAAAGTTAACTGTTGCTATGCTTAGAAATTTACATATTACATTATATCATGTAGCCATACCAAATATACGTCGTTTGTGTATCTAACGGACAATAGAGTGCTGTGAACTACAGAACTACAAGTGCTCCGTGATCCACTCACAACTTTATAAGGAGATGTGAAAAGCCGGACCGCTACTGAGAGTAATATCGGTGTAGAGTTTGAGAGAGTTATGTAACATATATTAAAGTCAAGTTAGTTATACTTTATATGGTGTACACAAATTTATATGAAAAAAATATAGAATATATGAGGCCAGTCGTGGCGCAGCGGCACTAAGTGTGACTGTAAAACCGACTGGTTGTGGGTTCGATCCCCACTCGAAGAGATGAAATATTTACTTAAATTTATATTTCCATTTCTTCGCTCTGGTGTCGAGGCAAAGCGCGGCGTTGAGTTCTACCACTCAACACGCAATGCCTCCAGAACTCGGCGGAAAGTGGGGAACGGAGTGTCTTAACACTAGGTTCCCTCTGCTTACCCTGCTGTGTGTGGGATGCAGGGTGAAGCTGATTTATTTTATTTATTTTAAAATATAGAATAGAATTGAGATAGAGAATGACTTCTATTGTGTGATCTGTGAAACATATGATGACTTTGGCGCAAGACACTGTCTCTAAATTACATTACATTATGAATATATATATAATATGTGTCAAATAAATATTAGACCGTTTGATATGTAATGCATCTGGCTAATCTACAGGAAGATGAAAGTATAAATATTATTATTTATAAACGTCTGTCATTCTGTCTATTTTGAAAAATAATTTCGTAGTTTTCGTACGTCCGACTTTTTGCTATGGATAAAAACATTTTTATTTAATATGTATAGTATTATACCTAATCTTGAAAAGCTAATAACGTAACAATATTTAACTCATATTTATGCCTTTATAACCAGTTATTTTACTAGTTATACCAACGTAATATCAGTAATAATTTCACACCACTATTTGAATGCAAGATTCACAAAAAAAAGTTTTACGATTTGACATGAGGTAAATTTTATTAATAACAATATAATATTATATATTTTTTAAAAATACTTCCTTCTTGCCCAAAAACGATGAAAATACGTAATAACTTAGCTTATTAACTTGTCGGACATCAAAACGATGCAATATGTTTGGCCAACAGCATTCAATACAATAAAGAGATCGGCTTCACGTGACCGGGCAACTGCGCCGGAAGCCGTCACGTGGGCCGCCACTTCCGACGTTATCCCAATACAGGGAATGTCATACCACCTATTGAACTGGGTAAAATGGAATTTGGTGATCGAAAATTTAATTATTGTAGGGGACAGTATATTTATAAAATATGATTCATAAATTAAAAAATAACATATGTATACTAATTCAAATAAAACTAAATTTTAGTAATATTAATTCCATTACATAAATTAGCCTGTAAACCCAATAAATGTATCGCCATAATCCTTAATTACTCATTTACAATCCAGAAGGGTAAAGGATTTAGTTCTAATTTAATTAAGTAGTCGGATTACTGAGATCTTTTAAAACGAATGTGCACAAATGGTCAATGTTTACATTCGATTTCTAAAATGTAAACTTCCAAAATCACAGCTTACGAGGAAAAATTATGCAATTGATCTATCAAAAACACTCTCCAAAATACAAATTGTGATTTCGGGATATACCGCCGGCTTGTTGCCTTATAATAAAATCCTTTGATGGGTAAAAGTCAAATTATTCAAATTTCCCCCACAGATTGCTAACACCGATACCACAAGAGTTCAAAGGGCAAGAAAATAAGAATTATTAAGATTTAACATAATTTATTTCAATATCTTGTTCTATTTATATGGCGACAATCTCGTCGTATGCTTACATCGTAATAGCTAAGTGGATGTCAACATTTATGTAGGCTTTATCTTTGTAATGACATCTTTTATATTAAAGTTAAAAAAATCTTTTATGTTAACTGAAAAGTTATTATGATATTTAAATATATATTTTTTGCCTTGGACAAATTATTATGCCTTGGACAATGATTTTACTATTACCTAACTATTATAAATTAATGTTGAAAAAGAGGTAATTATTAAGCCAGATATCTATATTTAATTTCAAAATTATATTTAACAAAGTTTTATACTAATATTTAAGCTGATCCATATAACTGATTCAACTTCTAATTGTATCCTACATGTAGTAAAGTAGGCAGAGGAAGTACAGTGATAAAACACTCCGCTTCCTACTTTCACCGATTTCTGGAAGCATTGTCTGTTAAGTTCTCCATACCACAATTTTACCACGACACTAGAGCGAAGAAATGAAAATATTAAACACTCATTTCCTCAAGTAGAATTCAAACTCACAATCCGTCGCGTCTACCGTCACATCCTAGCGCACGCTTAAAGCACACAATTAACACTCAAAATAAAAAAATCGCATTAGCAAAGAATATTATAAAAAAATTCCAACAAAAGACACTCATATCATTTGAGAAAAGCATCAAAATAAGGTCACTTATTACGAGCACAATATTGCTCACTTCGTCGTTCCATAGCGATGCACTATTGAAGGCAGCACCAGCACTATAAGGCACTTGTCGCACGTGACGACGACAATTCTCATATTTAATCCTGATTACGATCAGAGCGTGTGGTGTTATAAGATTTAATCTATCGTTAAATTGATGGCTGCACATTGGAATATTACCGCGATTGCTTTAATTTAGCATCATTTATAATTTTGTTTTGTGTATCTGTGTGTTGATAGGAAGTAGGTTTTAATTATATATTTTTTAGTTTTAGCTCCACGGTGTATTATCCACATAGCAGGATAGGCATAGGGAACTTGGGAACCTAGTGTTAAAGATCGATCTCCACTTCCCGCTGAATTCTGGTGGCATTGTGCGTTACTCTATATTTACGGATCTATACTATATATAATTTAGGTATTTATATATATACCTTAATTTAAATGCAATATTAACTATTATATACTAAATTTGTATCGATTTATTAGAAGAAAAAAGGGTTTTTATATTGTATCTATGGAATTTATTTGTAATAGAACGTCCTATAAACATTATGGCATCCCTGAGATAGCTTTTGGAATTGTAAGACGATGTTATTGCAACTATATGGCAACACCAGCTTTGCAAGGACTTGGCATGTCTATACGTGTAATTTGGGCCCAGACCGAGCCACCTACAAGTTATCGGATTGTCATAATTTAATATAGCGCGTATCTATCGTATTTGTTGCCAGGATGCTTGATTGTACGGCGGCCAAATGTTTGATATAAATAGATGGAACGATTCATCATATAATTTTAATCAAGCTAAATGTATCCTGAACCTACTTATGTGTTTTATAATAATATACATTTACATCAATGCATAATGCAGCAGAAAGAACCTAGAATGGTACATTAGCCCATCGTTGGCTTTCCACATTGAATATTAGCAGCCAACGCCGAATTTCCATAGAAATAAAAATATTTAAAGTATGTGTGTATAAACATTGGTAATTTATTAAAACAAAAATATGGTTGATTTTTTATAAAGTTCTTATACCTGTCAATATTACAAAATGTTCTCGGTATTGGAAACAGTGCTAATTTTTTATATAATTATTTATTTCATATAATAATTATAATACAACATTAAGTTAAAATATATTGCAAATCGCTCATACAGAACGAGCCTTATAAATGCGGGCTTTAACAGTGGCTTCATTAGTCAAGTCTACTTTCAACATTAATAAGAGTATAATAGTGAAATAATATTGTATTTAGGTTATAGCTAAAATAGTTTTTACGTACGATTTTATTTAAAGACGTTTATTTATGAACAAAAATAAAAAAAATCCTGTGATGTTGTTTCGAATTACATTCTTCCTATATTTTATTGCTTAGTTTTGTATGAGCGTTCCAGGAACAGTATTTTTTAAAATATGAATAGCTGACAGCTCTTTTAATATAAAAATAGTTGTGTTTCATTAACGTTGTGAGATGTTATGACTTATTAACTTTTGGACAAGTATGTATACAATACTATTAAATATTAAGTATATTAAAAAAAATAAAAAAAATATGTACGTTAATGTAATTAAAATTATTTATTTTTAAGTGACTGTTATAAAAAATATAATAAGAAAACTTAATTTTTTACACTAAAAGTGATTTCAATTAATTACTATCAATATAAAGGTAGTTGTATAACTTTGAAACTAGACAGAAGTGATATGACTCTACAATCTTTTCACCCGCAAGGGAAATAGTTGGAGAAAATAAAAGGAAAAGACATTTTAAATACTTATAGGACGTACGATATTAAAAAGTGTATCGAAATGCTGCCAAGAGGGAATTACGGCCCTGATTACATGACTTGCTTTGAGCACGGCCGAGCCTAGATAAGTTGTCGTCTAAATTCTTAATTACTGACTTAGTGTGGTTTTGCTATCTGTTTAATTATTCTGTTTTCTTTTCTACATATATTTATTATTGCTAAGAGAAAATCACTAAGTTTCAATAAAAATATCTTGCTTATGTAAAATACTCTTAATATATATATATATATGAAGTATATGAATAAACTACTGTTTCCAATTAATATGTTTTGTTATTGCATATACTCTGCCCATTTGCTATTTTTAAACATTTTTAAAGTGCTATTCCACACTTAGGTTAGTTTTCTTAATAAGTACCTACATTTGTAATTTATTAAAAAAATAAAAATAAATAAATCACAGTTTTAGGCTGTATCCCGCATATAGCTGGGTAGGCAGGGAGAACATAATGGTAAGACACTCCGTTCCCCATTTTCCGCCGAATTCTGGAGGCTCATTGCGTGTTGAGTGGCGAAATTCGACGCCGCGCTTGCCTCGACACCAGAGCGAAGAAATGAAAATATAAATTTAAAGAAATAATTCATATCCTCGAGTAGAGATCGAACCCACAACCACTTGCGTTTACGACAAACACCCGTGCTCTTGCGCCATGACTGGCCTCATAAACTAAACAAGTTAAATATAGTGGAACTATTCAACACATACGCACGCGTTCTTGCATTACTCCAATCGAATTTGAAAAGTAAAAATAAAATAAATAAATTAGCTTCACGCTGTATTCCGCACACTGCAGGTTAGGCAGAGGGAACCTAGTGTTAAGACACTACGTTCCCCACTTTCTGCCGGATTCTGGAGGCATTGCGTGTTGAGTGGCAGAACTCAACGCCACACTTGTCCTTGACACCAGAGCGAAGAAATGGAAAAGTGACAAACACCAATACAAATGAATACAGCCCGACTGAGTATTATATCATAAAACAAATACAATTGTTTTTAATGGAGAACCTCTCGTCTGGTACAAGATACGGCTTGTCGGAGACGTGACAAGAGACCCGAGAAACAAAGTTTCCTCTTAGGGTGGGAGGACCTTTTGAATTATAGCCGTAGCACTTATCTCTGCATAATGACACTGAAGATCGGGTTACATGATCCAGTTATTACGGAAATTAGAATTGTACTCTCTACTAACTGACAGTAATTACAATCTCGCATATTCACGTATGTTTCAAATGAGTATATTAAATGCAATCTCTTCGTGGGAAACTCAGGTTATACTTATACATTCATACATTGTAATGTTTTTAGGGCTTTAAAAGACAACAAACTATGCTTAAACATAAACACCTGTGCGTGTTTTACTACTGTGTAAATAATAATATATTAAATTGAAAATATAAAAATAATCATAGTTATGTTATTACTTCTTGTTGTTATTATATATGATGATTTTTACCGCCAATAATTATGTATATATAAATACAATTGCACAATACTTCGTTGTTTGTCGTCACTCTAATATTTAATGGCGTAAACAACAATATGCTCAACCACTTGTAAGATTTTTTTTTTTATCTTGAGATCGCGTTGAGGTATCAAGCTGAAATTAACATCAAATATCCAGGTATATGGTCTGTTGTTGCGAGAAAAGACCTTCTAAGTCAACGCAATCAAAAGATTTATGAATCAATTTTAGTGCCTTTCATATGAAAACTGGCTATAAACTCAAAACCTATAGGGTTTTTACCATGAAATGAGCTATGAAATTTGACATAAAGTGAGAACTTACAATACAAATAAAGGAGAAAATCCGAAAAGAATAAATTTATAAGTATTTCATAGAAAAAATCATTACAAATTTATATTTATAGGTAGTTAATTTATAAGTACAAAATTAGTGCATATAAATTAAATTAAATCAAAATATAAGTAAGTCCGACTGGGACTCTGCCGGTTTTATTCAAGCACAGTAGATAATTATTATAAACAAATAACAAATATTTTGATTAGAACGAAATTATGTCTTATGTTAATTTTAAATATAATTATAAAATAAACAAAAAAATATGCCTAATTATAGTAAAGCTAAAATAAAAACAACCAAAAAATAAGTAACATAAAGGTCACAACCTGTGGGGAGATCGTTATTGACCTAACAACGTTGAGCTAATCGTTCTAATAGGATGCTACATGAAGTAAGCGAGAGGGAGGGTGGAATCAATTTAGGTGACGGAAATTGCTTCATTTAACGCTACTGGTGACAAAACAAATCTAACGAGCTATGTGGCCATTTCCTCAACATCCTTCTGTGTAATTAGTTATAGTTGTTTACGATTTTCTTTAAGTCTTGCGAATGTATAAATTGATATAGATATTTTAAACATTTTTAAAGTGTTAATTCACACTTAGGAAAGAAAAATAGTGCTCAGAGCTTAGTGGTCAGAGCGCCTGGTCGGTTTCCAGGAGGCGCAGGTTCGAACCCCGCTACGTTCAAATTTTTATACGTTTTCTAAATAAGTATGATATGGATATTTTATTTAGACTAAATGATTTTTTTAGGGAATATTAATACTTAATTAAAAAAACATAAAATAATAAAATAAATATAGCACTCATTATGGCACAATTATTAAAAAGTCAATGTAAATATCTAGTATTGTAGAGTTTTACAAAATAAATATAGGTAAATGAAAAATCACAAGCAAGTAAGAAATCATAATATGACAGGCGCGGACACTAAACCACGTTTCAAAGAAGCAAATGCTAGCAAATTATAAACATTTGTATTCCAAAAGTGCAAAGTTGACCTAGAGCACTCTATTTAATTGCACGGCAGTCTATTTCTAGTATTAGACAGAATTTTAAGAAAAGACTTACAATTTGTTGGTTTGTCATTTAATTTAAAGAAAAATTGTAAATTTTACGTTGTAAAATTATGTTATATAATATAAAAGTACCGTTTTAATATTATATTATTATTTTTTTCATGTTTAACATAATAAAAATGGTTAAACTATTTTTATAAATTCTCCTAGCCCAATAAAATGTTATTGACTTTATAATTATTTAATTTATTTATCAACTTGTTATTTTTAAAACTATGCATTGGTTTATTATTATCAATTTTCACTGACCAAAATAATGATTAAAAGAAGATATACATATGTATATAGCCTTGTACATATTCCTTGAAATATTAAAAAAAATGTATAAAATGAAATTCTAAATCTTAAAAAAAATACTTAAATAACATATCGCAATGATTTTCAGATATTAGAAAATATATATTATATAATATATAGATTCGGATGAAGCCAGTTGTCGCTGCCAGCATTTATAGCTCTGTTATACATCAAATCAAAAATCAAACTCAAACTATATAACACAAGAAATTATGCAACTCGAAAAACAGTTAAATATACATTTGTACCGTGCATATATCAAACAGGCCATCTCTGACGCACTATGTAGAATCAAATTGGACTTCCAACGTTCATCTAATCATACTCAATCATCTTAACTTGTACTCACTCAGAAATATAATATGTTACTATGTTCTTTAAAAAAAATTTCGTCAGCTTCACGCTGTAACCCACTGCACAGCGGAGTTAGCAGAGGGAACCTAGTGTTTTTACTCAGTTCCCCACTTTCTGCCGAATTCTGGAGGCATTGCGTATGGTGAAACTCAACGCCGCGCTTTACCTCGACACCAGTGCAAAGAAATGAAAATGCAAATTTAAATAAATATTTCATTTTCTCGAGTGGGGATCGAACCGACAACCAGTCGATTTTATATTCACATTTTGTGCTCCTGCGCCACGGCTGTTCTTTTTTCGTTACTCTTTCAAATTGACTGATTTGACACAAAGTCTCTTCGTTCACCAATATTCAACCTATAGTTATATTACATACAATAGAAAAAAAATTAAGTTTCGTTACCATCGCCACAATTACGGACAAAATATTTTTTCAATAAAAATATTGCATTAATTATTATTATTTAATAGTATCACATTAAAATAAGCACTTCCCAGGGGAACCACTATGACGTTTTATATTTTATTAACTATATAAAGAAATGTTTCTAACTTTAATATATATTGTCCTCTCTTGAAGTAGAATTCGCACTTTACGAGCCAGTAGCGGCTAGCCATGACTTCACTCAGGTAATCTAAACTACAGTTACAGTAACGACAACTACAAGCGTAACTTGAACATAAATAATGAGCACTGTCAAAGTTATAAGCGTAAAGCGTTTTAATAGTTTTCTATTGTTTTTAAATGAACAACAGTAAGTAGTTATACCTTACGCAGTTTCTTTTATTATCTTCAATATATTATAATAGCACGTGGCATTTGTTGATTGTTTATCTATTTTATACTAATTGGAATTTTATTCTGTGGAAATGAAGATTTTTTATTATTATTAGTAACACTAATATCCTTATTTTTTAATTATTTAACCATCTAAAATTTTTATTAGTAAAAAAACACTAGATTGATTTTTCACTAAAATATCCTAGGGACATACTCAAAAAAACATTATATAATATTGTTAACATTAAAATGGTCACATAAAAATACAGTTCATATGAATATAATATGATATCAGTTAAGTAACAAATTACTCTGTATAAAACCCCATATTTTTGATGAAAGGATATTTAGAGTGCAACTCATTCACTTTGCATGGTTGAATGATCACTTGAGACGTTACAGAGATACTTAAGCACTTATTTTTTTATTTTCGTGTACTTAAAAATATATTTACTTGTTTTGTAGTGCCATTTATGTACTTAGGCGGGATATTTAGAAATTGCAACAATATATTACATTACGAAAGTTCTTTCTATCTTACACCGGTATTTAAGTGAGGAATATTGGATTTGCTGAGAAAAGATAATAAATTTAAAAGATTAACTTTCCTGTCACAGAAATATTTTTAATCTGTAACCTTTATTACAGACTAAATAAGCGTTTGTCTACGTTTGTACAGTTTCCAATATAAATTATTTATTTTGGTATGATTTATTAATAGAACACATAATGAAAAATAATTTCTATAAGATAAGAACAGTATTATAAGTAAGACGTAATCTAATTTGATAGATATTCTTCATAATAATATTTTTATCATTTGACGCGTTAATTCCCGTGCGGAGGATTAATCATTAATTTAGTAATCAAGTTTGTTTTGTTATATTGTACAAAGAGTAGTTGTATCTTTTTCTTTTTAAATGTAATAATATATAAATAAATGTCACTTTGCAAAAAAAGAAGTATTTTAATTATTAAGAAAACCTATTGAAAGAACATTTTTTTAATATTTAGAAGTTTTCTTTAATATGCAGATTTCAGAGCAAGGCTTTAACAAATATATAACATATGTTTTATTACATGAATATAACAGTTACGTAGCCATTAATATAACACTATTCAAAATGATTCAAAGCATTTCATTAGTATATGGTATTGTGGACATTGCTCGTTACTGTATCAGCGCTGATTTATATCAATCAGTTGCATTATTTGCGTGAATTAGTCGAGGAAGAGTAATCAAAGAGCAAAATAACATTTCACTTTATTTAATGTGATCGTATTATTCTACGATTTTTTTAAAAAAAATAATTAAATTAGCTTCACGCTGTATCCCGCATACAGCAGGGTAGGCAGAGGGAACCTAGTGTTAAGACACTCCGTTCCCCACTTTCTGCCGAATTCTGGAGGCATTGCGTGTTGAGTGGCAGAACTCATCGCCGCGCTTTGCCTCGACACCAGAGCGAAGAAATGGAAATATAAATTAAAGTAAATATTTCATCTCCTCGAGTGGGGATCGAACCCACAACCAATCGGTTTTACAGTCACACTTTGTGCCACTGCGCCACGACTGGCCTCAGATTTTTTATACTTTACTAATTTCGAACTAGGACACTACTGTCAATTATTTCATACAACGTATAACTTTTTTTAACTACTTGACAGATAGCATTTTTAAAATAATTTATTGGTTTAACGGCCAGTTGCGGCACAGGGGCACAAACTGTGACTGTAGACGCGACTTGTTGTGGGTTCGATTCCCACTCGAGGAAATTAATATATTTCAATTTATATTATATTTTCATATCTTCGCTCTGGTGTTGAAAGGAAGGCAAAGCGCAGCTTTGAGCTCCGCCACTCAACATGCAATGCCTCCGAAATTCGGCAAAAATGGGCTATAGAGTGTCTTAACACTAGGTTCCCTCTGCCTACCCTGCTGAGTACGGGATATAGCATGACTTGACTAAATTTTATAATTTTCATAGCACAAATATTGCAAAGTGAAATCACAAAAAATACACTAGGATGTATTTTATGTAATTAATTACATTATTTACGTGCCTTAACACTAAGTCTAATTACTAGGACAAAGTCATACGATGACATCTCAATCTATTTAAGCAGCTAAGCTAATTAGATACCAAAGAAACATCTTTACTATTGTCATGTCAACCTTAATAGTTTAATTAAAACTGTTACTTTAAACAATGGGCTTTGAACTAAACATTTCTAAGCTAATTCGAAATGCAATTGACGTGATACAAAAATAGAATGGATAAACAACTTTTTAATTATATACAAATCCGACCGCCCGTTAGTGAACGCGAACGTCAAGTTGTAATAAGCTCAAACTTTTCTCTGTAAAGTTTATATTCGTTTACTCTATTAAATTACCAAATGGACCAACCGAGGGGACGTTAGCTTTAAAAAACTGACAGTGACAAGCAAAATTAAATTACACATGTAAAAGATAAGGTTCAACACAAATGTGATGTTATTCCAGTCGCGACGCATCGATGCGCTTTGTTAGTTGGTTTGAAACGAGCCTTAAAGTTTCCCGTTATGATTACACAAATTATTAATAATGTTGACTAAAACTAATTAAATTATCTAGTTCTTTCTATGATCATATAGTAATTGAAGTCAAAGGAACATTAGCGCACATTGCATACATATTGCTCTCTCTCTGTGGTCATAGATTTTAATCGACAATAGATATTTTTTAAATACGTCCTAAATACGGACATACAAACAAAAAATTTATCATGAATATTATATGGAATTAACCAAAGCTAGGTAACTGAATTTTCTGTTAAAAAGCGTCGTTTTGTTGTGTCACAACTTTGAATAAATTATGCTAAAGCAGTGGCACCCAAGAGTGGCTTTGACTCTATTCTCTACTATATCAATTATACAATTCCATTACATTCTAAACTATATTATTGTATTTAAAAACGATACGATAAGCTAAAAAAAACACCATAACTATCGCTATAGTTCTGTTTAAGCATTCAAAAATTAAAATAAAAATACTGAATAAAATGAATCAAATTACAACAATACACGCGTACGTAAGACATTAAATCAAAAATTATAATATATATTCGTAGCTACATGTGTATTTTGGCTTCTCCGTCCCGATTACTTTTGAATTGTCTTTATTTCTTTTTCCGCTATAGTTATTATTTCCTGTAACAAATGAGTTCTGTCTCATTTCATAGTTTGCTGGCTACACATTATTTTTGATGAAAAGCCCATCTTTTTTCTATTGGCAACCATCAAAAAGTCTTGTATTATATTTGTCTTTATAAAAACGAAGCTGGCACAGTGTATTTATGCTTATTTCGTGTTTATTTAATATACATGAACACAGAATTCCAAAAAAAAATACTAGAAGTCCATATTTTTATCTTTATTAATGAATGTCAGTTTAACGATATTTTTTTTTCTTTTCAGATAATTCTACTTAAAATATTATATTTCTGTAATTAATTTTATTTCCATCTGTTACTATATCGGTTTTTTAAAATAAAGAAATGTTTTTTTTTTCAGCTTCACGCCGTATTCTTCATATAGCAGGGTAGGCGGAAGGAACCTAAAACGACTAACACATACTTTTCAGGCCTGTGAGATGAGTGGCGGAATTCAACGCCGCGCTATCTTCCGCGTTACCAGAGTGAAGAAACGAAAACAAGTAGTAAATATTCAGTAATTTCCCCGAGTGGAAATGGAACTCACAATCGTGACGTTTACAGTCACATGCTTGTCCCACTGCGTCATGACGGTCTCAATATATTCTTATCCAAAAAGATTTTAGAGAAAGAAGTTATTTAATAAAAAATTTAACAACAGGCATAATATGTTAACTGAATAATATTTATATAATTGAAGTAGCTCAGTGGTATGATAACAAGAGTAAACTAAATCTACTTCACAAAATTGTGCTTAGAAAATGAGTTTAACTTAAAGTGGTAAATGCCACGATTAACATAATCTACTTTGCTTAACGAAAATTTGAATAATATAATAAGCGATTTAATTCGTAGTGATGTTGCTTACTATAATTGTTTAAAAGATAATATTTATTTGAGAACTTTAAAATTCTATCGCTTTTCTGTTCGCTTTATCACATTTTTACATAAACGTTTATTATTTTTAATTTATATACTTAACTTCACGTTTTATCAGAGAGAACGGAGCGCCAAACGCTACGGTCTTTACATACCTCTTTCGCCTCCTCCACTGTCATCAACCTCTTTATACGTGCCCTCCGGGAGATCCTCATGCTTTTTACGTGACCTTCCTCCAGTATTTTTGATATTTGTGTTTTCGAAGGTCAACCGAAGTCTCCCCCTATCTCGAGCGGTAAGCGCTCACTTTTCCATCGTAAATCTTTTTTGCCATTCTTTCATCACTCACTCGTTCGACGTGCCCAAACCAGCTTAGCACGCTCTACTTCACTCTCTTTAATTCATATACTCAAATTTAATTTTACTACACAAAAATCTTTAAAAAAGTTACATTGCTTTTTAACTAGTCTATGGAGTTTAAGTTTGTCTTAAATTTGAAACAAACATCCACATATCTGTAACTTATTAAATAATCTAGATTTGGTAAGTTATTCATATATCAAGATTTTTTTAAAATATATATTATAGTAGAACCGTAATACACATTTATTTATTTTAAATAAAAATATCTTTTAGCGGATCTATCGAATAAATCATATAAATATATCAATCGTGGAGTGCCTCAAATAGCGGTGGGATGGTCTTCATCGTAGCTTCAATCCCATGGCCAACATATGAAAGTTTTAATCAACACTTAGTGGCACCCTGCTGAACGCACGGAAAAATTGGACGCAAGTTGCTATTCTCGAAACACACCACATTCATTTAGTATACGACATTTAATATGATATAAGGAATTAATGAGCTATTTGATTTTTTTCAACAGTAATAAAACAATGTTCTCTATTTACAAATAAAGAATGTGTTGGTGTTGGTTTAACTTAACTTAACTTAACTTAGCTTCACGCTTTATCCCTTGCGGGGTAGTCAGAGAGAACGGAGCGCCAAACGCTACGGTCTCTACATACCTCTTTCGCCTCGTCCACTGTCATCAACCTCTTCATACATGCCCTTCGGGGGGTCCTCATGCTTTTTACGTGACCTTCCTCCAGTATCTTTGATACTGTGTTTTCGAAGGTCAACCGAGGTCTCCCCCTACCTCTCTTACCGCTCACTTTTCCATCATAAATCTTTTTTGCCATTCTTTCATCACTCATTCGTTCGACGTGCCCAAACCAGCTGAGCACGTTCTTCTTCATTCTCACTGTGACATCCTCGCTAGTACCTGCCATTCTGTGTACCTCTTCATTGCGGATTCGATCAGCTAAGCTGACTCCGCATATCCTACGAAGAGATCGCATCTCCACAGCATTCATCTTTCTTTCATTCTTCTTCTGTAATACCCACGTTTCGCTGCCGTATAACAGAGTCGGTACCAAAACTGCATTGTGTACGGCCAAACGCGCAGCTGTGCTGACGTTTCGCCGTCTCATCAATGCAGCTAAGGCTCCGTTAACTCTGTTACCGGCAGCAATACGCCTTTCCACATCCATCTCGTATCTTCCATCTCTACTGAACATACTTCCCAAGTATACCACTTCATTCACTTGTTCTAATATCTTACCATTTACACTGATCTTGCATTCCGTCCTTTCTTCATCTCTTTCAAAAATCAGAACCTTTGTCTTATTCACATTGAGGCTTAGACCATTATATTCACACCCTTCTTTCAGAGTGGTGACCAATGCCTGCAACTCGCATTCTGATGATGCAATAAGCACTGCATCATCTGCGTACAGCAGGCAATTCACATTCAGGTCACCTACTTTCACTCCCATATCACTTTGTTTCACTCCTGTGTTGGTTTAGGTAATAATATTTTTTTTATACATAAAATTCAGATATGGTGTGTAATAAATTTGACCTATATGTTTATGTTTCCTGTCCTATAACTTATTTTCTGTATTTAATTAGAATGAAGTTATGATTTTCTCATTAGGCCTTAAATTTTTATTCAACTATATTTTTTTATAAAAATTCAAAAATCTCATTCTTGCGATCGTTTCAAAAATGTAGCCCCAAAGAAGCAATGATAGTGATGTCGCCAACTGGCAAGCAGGACGCTAGAGTGGGCCAAACAGATTCGCCCCTATCAATGAACTGATTTAATTATATCCATTCATAATTGAGGTGTTTTCATTTTAAAGCTTATCATTTAATAAGTAAACATTTATGGTGCAAAAGAAAAAAATCTTTTGGTGTTATCCACATTAATGATCATTTTGTAAAATTGTTTACAAGTTACAAATACCTACTAAACGTATGTTTAGTAGATAGTTGTAACTTGTATACAATTTTACAAAATATATCAAATGTGGAGTGTATGTATATACATGTATATTAGAACACCAAAAAGAATATATTTTTAGTTTTTTTACGAACTTCATATGATTATAAATTTTGATTACTTACGTATTATGGAGCTTCAAAAAAATGTGATATAATATTCATAGTTAACATTTTTAGGTAAAATCAATCATTTGAAATTGTCCTATATTGATTAACAACTTATCCTCTTACGCCTAGTATTAATAACCTATCTCCAACGTCAATCTTAGATTGTTTCATACATCTATCCAATCTCTAGATTGGATAGATGTATGAAACAATCTAAGATTGACGTTGGAGATAGGTTATTAATATTGGGCGTTAGTGACATTTGCTAAATTCTTTTCTGAAAGTTTTGTTGATATTATACATGATGTCCAGTCGTGGCGCAGCGGCACAAAGTGTGCCTGTAAATCGACTGGTTGTGGGTTCGATCCCCATTCGAGGAGATGAAATATTTATTTACATTTATATTTTCATTTCTTCGCTCTGGTGTCGAGGACAAAGCGCGGCGTTGAATTCCGCCACTCAACACGCAATACCTCCATAAATTGGCGGAAAGTGGGGAATGGAGTAACACTAGGTTCCCTCTGCCTACCCTGCTATGTGCGGGATACAGCTTGAAACTGAAAAAAAAATACATGATGTCACAAGTAATAAAAGTATTCTTTACAGATTGTAATTATACTGGTCTAACCACAATTTATTTGAGCCTGTACCCTAATATGGACCATTAAACCGACCTTCGTCCTAAATATCCTAATCCAGATGGTCCTGAAAAGCTTACTCATTAAGTTGTTTCAATAAGTATAAGGAAACTTGTTTAGTACATTACATGAAATTTATGCTTCAAATATTATTTATTTATTTTTTTTTAATTTACTACTCCACAAATAATAAAAATATTAGTTTTTTAGCTTCACGCTGCATCCCGCATCCCGCTTGGTAGGGAGAGAGAGAAAAATTCTGGAGGCATTGAATGTTAACTGGCAGTTAGACAAATGAAAATAATTAATATTCCATTTCGTTGAATGGGGATCGAACCCACAACCTGTAGCGTTTACAGTGACACCATTGTGCCACGACTAGCCTCAAAATGAAACTCAAATTTATTACTAAAATTATAATAAAAGAGCCTCAAGTTGCGACAGCTTTATTAGGTACGACGAGAGCTGAATGCATTTCAATTATTGGTCGTATGTGCCAGTAAATATCTACTGATAATAAGCCAATATTAATTGTTGCTCACTCGATGAACTCTTTAATTGGTAATATCAGTTCCACAGTAACGTATCCATTTACGTATACAATAACGTCAACTAAATGAGCGGAAAATTGTATTTTTAAGCAAAACAGTTCTATAAAAAGCATTTCAAAGCAAGAACTTTCACACTATTTCCACTGAATGAAAGAAAATTCAGGAAATTCACGTACAAAATAAGGCGGGCAGCTTAATACTTACACGTCCTCAAGACCGTAAAAGGCCCGTTTACATTTTTCATCGTGCTAATTTTATTTGACTCGCCCTGAATATATTATGCCCTATTATAACGCGGCCCCTCCACAAGCGTTTAAAGCCAACAATGAGATTTTTTTCCTGTTTAAATTGTTAACATTAAATTTTTGGTGAAATGTAAAAAATCTGATATTATAGCCGTTTATAGCTCATTAGGACCGCCATCGTTTCATTATAAATTTTTAGTATACATTTTTAAGCCTTGCAAAAATATTATTTTTATGTAATGTAATTAAATTTCATCAATAAATATTTATTACTATTCAAAATATTTTAGCACATTTTAAAATCACTTTTGAAATAAAAGAATTTAATATACCACCACATCCATCATTTAAAGAATCAAAGTAACTAGTTAAACTTCACTTCCCTAAAGTTTTTACCCCTAACAAACTTTCGCCATGTAAATACCGGAATTCGTGTTTCAAAATTAAATTTCATAATTTCTTAATAACTTACGTTTCTTCCTCATTTACATCATGCGGAATTGAATCAAAAAAACTTCTTGCAATTTATTGCATAATTCTACCTGGAACAAGAAAAAAATGTATTAGTGCTAGTTCATATTAAAAATACTTACAGATTTTAACCAAAAGCTTCCGTTCTTGAATAAAATTTGAAGAGGATTATAGAATAGAATAGAATGTACTTTATTGCATACATAAAAAAAAGAAAGAATAAAACTAGTTTTTAAATAAATAGAAAATTATAGTTTTTAATTTAAACTATTAAGTGAACCTAAATTACTGTGGTTGTGGGATCAAAACTTGTGAGGATATACAAAGAGGGCGTCGTCGTGACACAGGGGCACAAGTGTGTGACTATAAACGCAACGGTTATGTGTTCAATTTCAATTAAGCGAATAAAATATTTAGTATTTTCATTTCTTCACTCTGGTAACGAGGTTAAACACGACAGTGAGTTCTGCCACAAAGATATTATCGTATAAAGCGCATATTTCAGAAAATAATGCTTCGAAAAAATGAAAACATATCAAATATGTATGTAAATATATAATCTATATAATTAACGGTAACAAAATGTACTTATTTATTTATTTTTTTACTTTAAGAGCCATCCTATATATTTATAAAAAAAAGATGCAACCAAAAACCAGACAACCTGTAAAACAAACAACCTGAAAAACTCATCGCAAAGCGTATAAATCGTAAGTTAACTCGTAATCAACAGTCACCGTCACACTTCAGACAGAAAAAGGCAGTTGAATTTCAAAGGCATTCGTCCGAAACAATCCAATAATAGCGCGGTTCGATTGTTCCCAGTATAACCGACCCGGTTAGTCTACCTGTTTAATGCAAGCGTCGTGTCATTTGTTTTAAATAACCTACCACTTTTGACCTACTATGCACTGACAGTTCCCGAATAAGCCATCGGTTTGGTGATATTTTGAGCAGAATACATTAAGTCTTTATAGACGAAAGTAGAGTGCAATATGAATCCATTATATGAAACTCTATTTACAGGATTAACCGACATGTGACACAAGACAAATGTTTTGATTGTTGTAAGTTATACTGTATTTTATTTATTTTTATGATCTCTCTGTGCTGTCATTAAAATTAAAAATTGGATTGGTGTGTATTCCTTTATCAATTTAAAGGGTTCCGTACGTCAAAAGGTAAAAACAGAACCTTTATAGGATCACTTTGTTGTCCGTCTGTCCATTTGTCAAGAAAAATTACCTCGAGATGACGTGGAGTAAATCATTACAATTTTTTTATTGTACTTCATTTCACACAAAATGACGGCATACGCCCGCAAATTTAAATTTGTCAACTATACAACACTTGTACTTCCGGTGGCCTACTACCTTAAAATTGGTACAGAACACTCAGTGGGCGATTCCGACTCGCATTTGACCGGTTTATTTTATGTAAAAAAGAGTTTCCACGTGGCATGCATTATGTGTTTCGTACTTATTTTCATGGAAAGAAAGGAGGTTCTTTTTTAAATATCAAATATGATTTTAATGAAATTCATTAATATTTCATTAAAATCACATTTTGCAACAAGTCTTCCAATTATATTAAGAAACTAATAATGGATTTTTTTTTTAATAAAAAAAATATATATAATAAAAACACTAAAAAATCAAGATTACCACGAGAATTCCTAATCGAATCAGTATGCACAAATCAAAATAATTGGCCAGCGCCATGTATGTAGATAGGTAATACCTGTCGCATATCTAACTTCCGTTCCAAAGCTACCACACAATAGGCCCTAAATAACATTCTGGCACTGTGAAATTTACTCAAATCTACACTAGACATTCAATTCTATAGAAGACATCCAAAACAATACAATTACTAAATATTCTCTGAAGCAATTACTTTCTTTGAATGAGTTATTAATTTAAATATTTTACATAATACGTTGTTATGCATATTTTTTAAGCAATTGAAATAGTAATCCCATATTTTTTAGATAATTTACATACGAGTAGTTGATAAGATTGTATAACTTATTAAGTGTAGACCTGACAACTGATATTCTCACAAATATTTTAATTTCATTAAAAATATAATTAAATTAAGTATATTTACATAAACAGAATGAGTAGACTTGTTTATATAAATTTCGTTATTTTTTAGTTGAGTTTTTAATCACTTAGTCCAAAGCCACTCAATAAATTAATGCCTACAGTATTACTAGGTTGTTTAAATAATAATCATTGTTTTTGGTTTGGTGGTTTTGACGTATTTTCTTAAATACCACTCATATATAAAATATATTTGTTCTCATATATCATCCATGTACAGACACCAATCCGTTACAATTATATTATAAGCACAGATATAGATTTCGACATAATATTTAGTTGCAAACAAGTACTCGAATGAACTTGAATCGAATGAATGCGTACGGCGGCGGCAGGTTAAATATGATACTGGGTTTAACATGATATCCTCAGCATTCGACCTGAATGCCACAACGCAAGAAGCAGAGAGCGTGCAGAGTGGCAGACTACGACGATTGCCGGCTCAAATGCGGCATCAAGAGCGCGAGCTTAGGCACTATCGCCGAGTGCAGACGGCTTCACGTTCACCATTCAACTTTTTAAATGAGCCCTGCTTTTCTAAAAGAATTGGTCTCACATTGTTTCATTTAATACAGCGTATTTAGCGGGTTTTTTTTTTAATCTTTTGTATTGTTTGTTTACGTAATATTTTAATGTTATAATAATATTTTAGTTTCGTTTTTTTATGTATTTAATCAATTGTAATTTTGATTTGTGTTCATTTTGTTTGTTTGTTTATGTAAAAGATTGTTGTGAAACCACGGAGTTTAATATTAACGGGAAATTCAATTATATGAAAATTGAATTTAGGAACTGCGTTGAACTACTTACTTATTGATGAGTATATAACGATTATGTAGTGCCAGTCAATTTAAGTTATGATCGCTACAATTTAACACGATACGTTATAATAACGTTAACTTTACTATTACATACATACTAAGTTTGAAAAGCCTCGCATTAAATGGATTCCCTACAAGCGCTTCACGCAGCGTTTTTCAAACAGTTTTTTTTTTAACTTAATCATGATATTCTGTATGTTTATTTTAGCATATAACTCTTTAAAAGGGACTAATGTATAAGTAAATAAGCATTTATTTTTATCTTCTATTAGGACCTTGAATAAGTCTTAAATAAGAGAATCCTCGCTGTTTTTTTTTGTTTAAAAAAAAATAATTTAAAATATAATGCTTACAATGAAATTACTCAAAGTATTGTCCATCATTAGAGACCACTTTCTCCCATTTCTCTGGTAGCAATTGAATCCCCTGTCGGAAAAACGACTCANGTAGAACTTCCCATTGAAGTGTGTTTCCAGGTAAGTTTTGACTGTTTTTGCCATGTGGCCGAGCATTATCATGTAATAAAATCACTTTGTCGTGTCTCTGCTCGTATAGTGGCCGCTTTTCTTTCAACGCGCGACTCAAACGATCGATAGCGAGCTCCCGTGATAGTTTCATTAGGTTTAAGCAGCTCATAATAAATTACGCCCTGCTGATCCCACCAAATGCAGAGAAGAAGCTTAGAACCATGGATATTTGGTTTTGGCGACGATGTTGATGCGTGACCCGGCATGCCCCACGATTTTTTTCGCTTTGGATTGTCGTAGTGAATCCACTTTTCATCCCCAGTGACGATACGGTGCAGAAAACCTTTTCTCTTTTGCCGTTGAAGCAACAATTCACACATGAGAAAACGTCGTTCTACGTCTCTCGGCTTCAACTCATACGGCACCCAATGCCCTTGCTTTTGGATCATTCCTAACGCTTTTAAACGTTTTGAAACTGTTGACGCATCTACTTGTAACGTTTTCCCGAGCTCTACTAACGTCTGACATGGATCTTCTTCAAGCAATGCCTCCAATTCTGTCTTCAAATTTTGTCGGTGCTCCAGAACGCTCTTTGTCTTCAAGGTCAAAATCATTACTTTTGAAGCGCCTAAACCAGTCTCTGCACGTTGTATTCGACAAAGCATTGTCTCAACGAGAATTCTGTGTGCTTCTGCTGCAGATTTTTTCTAAATAAAGCAGTGCAATAAAATTCCCCGCAAAAACACTTTATTTGGCACAAAAGTACACATTTTTACAAAGGGAAAATAAATATGTAGTTGACACTGTAGTAAACACTACTCTACTATAATTTGAGGTTACATATAGTACTGCTTTGGTGATTCGTTACCGTACGAAATTACATGCACAGAGAGCCGCAACGCCATCTTTCAAAAAACAGCGAGAACTTATTCATTCACCTAAATATTCATATTTCATATTTCTTCTACTATAACGTGCATTATATAAATTTGTATCGATAAGAACGAAACTCTTTAAAAAAAAAAGTAATACAACGACAAAATAATTTTAACATATTTACTTTCTGTATCATACGCGTTATTTGACTTATCATTCATTTCATTCCAAACAGCCATTAATTCGTCAATGAAAATATATTATAAAAATCTTCTTACAATCATCCCATTATCTCGTCGTTTAATTAGATACTTTGAAACTGTGCTACTGGTTGGTCAGTTTTCCTTTCGTTTTAATAATATAGTTTTAAAAAAAAATATTAGAATTAATCTTCAAATGCTATTTTTTTTATTTTTCTTATAAAGGCATTACGCAATATCGTTTAAGCGATTAACTAATTTCTATGAGTGTATAACATACTTAAATACTTATTGTAGGTATGTAGATATGTATGTATGTAGGTTAATGTCGCCCACGTCTTGTTTTAATATGACTATATGATAATTTAACTTCATTAACGCAAATTTTCTACACTGAAATGTACTGTACGTATTATTAGCAATCTTGATGGAATAAGAAGTTTCTGGTCTTGACTGTATATGTTATGTTATATATGGAGAGATAAATAAGAAAATATATCCTATAATCATGTTTTCGGAACCAATCTTGAAAATCACAACCTATTTTGATATAATTTTAGAATTACCCTACCCTTACCCTATACTTAGTATTAGTAGTATAACTCGGTGTAAGTGTTAATGTCCGCAATTAGAGCATTTAATGTATAGTACATTTATGTAGGATTTAGCATTAACGGTTATAAATAGCTTATTATATCAAGGTAATCGTATTAATTTTGCTCGTTAGAAATAATGAATTCACAACGGTTGAGAGAAATTTGATAATACCCATTTAAGTGGGTAATTCGTTTTTGCATAATTTTTAAATCATTTATATTCTTATATAAGGCTACATTTTTTTACATTTAACGCTATTAGTTACTAATTTACGATTCAACACCAAATACGGTGGTATTAGCCAAATTATCCAAATCGTCTTAACATCCGGTTCTAAAATATATTGTCTGTTTCAAAGGTATCATTGTCACATATAATTAAATATGTATTTGTTTAAAATTGATTTTAAAAAATAGGTCCCGCTGAGTTTCTTGCGCCGGTTCTTCTCAGCTCTGAGGCATTAACTTTAGTGAACTGGCGGTAAATTATTTGACGTTCAAAAAATGAAGCATGTAACCTCTTATTTTGAATAAAATTATTTGAATTTGATACACTATATCTATATTAAAGGAAATAATAATGATGCGTTTTTTTGCTACTCTATCCCTAACTAAATAAAATAAAATAAATCAGCTTCACGCTGTATCCCGCACACTGCAGGGTAGGCAGAGGGAACCCAGTGTTAAGACACTCCGTTCCCCACTTTCTGCCGAATTCTGGAGGCATTGCGTGTTGAGTGGCAGAACTCAACGCCGCACTTAACCTCGACACCAGAGCGAAGAAATGGAAATATAAATTTAAGTAAATATTTCATCTCCTCGAGTGGGGATCGAACCCACAACCAGTCGGTTTACAGTCACCTCGTGCCGCTGCGCCACGACTGGCCTCAATTAAATGTTAACTTACTATATGTTTTTTAAATAATTTTTAACATAACAAATGCCAAAAATAATAGAGGCTTGTAGCGCAAGAATAAAACGACTAAGAAAAATGTCCTCAGAGATTTAGATTCAAAACAGTTTGTTCTCCGTTATTATTCCAAGTTCAAGACAACGTGAAAAGTGGAATTCAACGCCGCGCTGCGTTACGTTGTCCCACTGCGCCACAAAATGAAAAACGGTTAAGACCGTCTTATAGAACTAAAATTTATTAATTTAATAACAATATTTGAACCCGCTAATGCTATACTATTGTATAAAATAATTTTATTAATTTCGGTTAAACGGAAATTATAGATTTCATGAATTCGAAATTAATAATTTAAAAGAATATTTTATATTAGTTACAACAACAGTAACCCAGTGAGGTCAATCGTGACGCAGGAGTACAAGCGTGCAACTGTAAACTCGACAGGTTGTGGGTTCGATTCTTACTCGAGGAAATGAAATAATTAATACTTTCATTTCTTAGTTCTGGTGCCGAGGCAAAGCGCGTTGAGTTCCGCCAATCAACACGCAATGGATCCAGAATGCGGCGTAAAATGGGGAACGGAGTGTATTAACACTAGGTAAAAAAATAATAACGAGTTTTTTTTTTTTTGGTTAGCAACTCTAATTGTGGTTTTACGCTACAACAATATTAGTTAAAGTCATTTCCTTTTTAACGCTACAGCTGTCTAAACTCGAACACGTGGATCCTTCTAATGACTATGGATGTCAAAAGTGGAGTGACAGTCTATCTTCATCGAATCATTAAAACATGTGCTTAAAATTTGTAATAATAGTATATTTTTTGCTCTCGTTTTGGCCAAGGCATTGCTTGTTGAGTGGCATAATTCAACGCCGCGCTTTGTCTACCGAAGCGGGGAATTTATTTTAATATTCAAAAAATATAGTTTTAGTTTACATTTTTTGGACATTTTTTTGTTTTTTTTTTTGACACTTTTAGATAAGTAGACGTTTATATTAGTTTATTTTATGTTATACGTTACCAACAATATTAATATAGAGAAATCTTGAAGCTATATTTTTAATTTTAGTATATGTGATAATCAAATTTGGGCTACCAAAATCAGGGTTGTTACGAGTGCAAATCCTTCACCACTAAAGTAAATATTAAGCTAGGTACTTAACTCTTGGCTTTTTAATATCGTGAAACGAAGAATGACTGTGGGTGAAAAAGTAAGTACGTCATGGAAAAACTATGAAGAAGTAAATACGATTTTTTTTATCACCATCAGAAAAAGAAAGCTATTTGACAAAAAGAACAACTTATAACGCTCGCACGAATCTCTTATTTCATTCAAACAATCATAACAACAATTAGAAAATATATGCTTCTATTTAATTTATACAAATATCAAATCACGATACCACAAATCGTTAAGAGATTAAGAAGTAATTGTTTTCATTATCAACGTAAGTAAATGTTGTAACAATGGGTATTCACTTACAGTACAGCCGGACCCACTAGCCTATTTTCTAGTATAATATCTGTCAGACTGACTACCGGACAATACACAGCTCCTTTCTATTCAATACTCCAGCTAGCTTCATAGATATTTTCAAGAAAATGTAAGATTATTTTCTCCCCGGGGATTCCACTTAAACTATCTTAGAAACAAACTTTGCATAATTTTCTGAGCGAGCCTAAGACTCAAAACGAGGAGAAAATATACAGCACTTGTATCTCAACGCGGGCATCTCATTTAAAACACGGTAGCTTACGTTTTAAAAGATGTTGTATAAACAACGTATGATATGTTTACAAAATGTCTTAGGCCGTCATCAAATGTGAAACCACATAATAACCAAGGGAAAGTAACGTTTTATGAGTTAAGAGCTGTTAAATAATAAATATACAAATTCAGTACAGTACGTATTTACAAAATATTCTTTAATATTGTAGGAATAAATATTAATGTTCTATAGAGTATTAAGCTATATAGGAATGTATGTACCTACATAATAGATTGGTGCAAGTTATACCTAAATTAAGTTAGTATTTCTAAGATAAAATTCTGTATAACCATCTGAATTTAGAAAGTCCTATATTTGTATTACAAAAAATATCTTAGATTGTTTGTCCGTCAGTGTATATCAGTCAGTTATAACCATGTTGGATTGTCATGCTATTAAAATGTATTATCTATACATATTTTTAATACTCTCTTCGGAAAAAAGGCATACTACGTAGGTTATACTGAAGGCATTAAATCTTACGATAGTAAACATATTTTTCGGAATATTTTTATATGTACGAAATACCTCACCAAATATATGTATACACATAAGAAAAATAATTTTAGCCCAAGATTAGATCTGACATCTGAGCCCTCCCTGAGATCAACGCGCGAATAGTTCGGTGGCTGCCTGTTAGCTTGTCATTTATCACCTCATTACCATATTCAGGCTCTAAGTGCACTATAAGACGATGTAACGTTGCTTTTAAACTTAAATGTAGATGCGACGAATCTATTTTGAATACCGTTAAGAAAGGAGACTATGAAGCTCTTTGTTTCTACCTAAAAGTAATAGTGTGATTTTGAGAGTAGTATTTTAAAAAAATTATCAGCTTCAGCCTTATCCCGCAAAAAGCAGGGGTGGTAGAGGGGACCTAGTGTAGTGTAGGTACTCCGTTCCCCACTTTCCGCTGAAAAACACATATATTTTTTAGTACATACACAATGTATTAGTAAAAAGTTTGTGTTTTTTATAAAGAAGTGAAGACGCGTTTGCAACTTTAACAAACTATACTTTTTATATTTATTTTTCGTACTCGAATAATTCGCATTTATATATTTTTTTATCAAATCTCTGTCACCCATTTACATACAACATATCATCACACATTAAAAATCGTAATATAACTTGTTACCACTAAAGGATTATGCTATCGCAACAACTACAAAACAAACTAAAATGATAAGGAGTCTACAAATTATGCGTGTGTGATATTATCACATTGTATATATAGGCTTAGAGAGGTTTGTGTGCGTGAGCTACGAAATATAGTATTAAAGAGGTCAACGTTCCTTGATGATAATACGGGCGGGTACATATCTATGACAGTGATCGATTGTTCAGATCTTAGCTTATGCAAACATTTTCGATGGAACTGAAGTCGGAAAATCTGTGGAGAAGTGATTTACTCGCATAAGACGGATAGCAACGATAAACTAACAGCGTATTCTCATCATCCATAACGTAACAGGTGAACGATTTTTTTTATAAATATAATATGGGTAATATATCAAGATTTGAGGTAAAAGTAGGGAAAATTCACATCAAGATGTGATAACTCAGTACAAACTTTCAAAGAGAAGAAAATATTCTATATCACAAGTTTAATTTCTATTAAAATGAACCTGAGGTAAAGGAATAACCTGACTAGCACTTCTAGTCTAACATAGATATAAAGGTGTATTACGAACCTCGACGTTGACGCTAAGTGGGAAAAGATGCAAAATAAGGAAATAGCTCAAAGGTAGGTACAAAATGAAAAAATGAGAGGAACTAAGCAATAAAGATGTATAAACTTAATCTTCATCTTCACGCGTCCTCCGAGTGCTGGAGGATACGTTTATTTCTTTCTACTCATTTATAGATATTACGACTTGGACGGAGGAACTTGACAGTTTAATTCACCTATTTTTTATTCTATATGTAAAACTTTTCTTAAATAGAATTTTAAAACAATTCCACCTTTAGTATAGAAAAAAAAGTTAAAACATCTCATCATCATATACCGAAGACGGAGAAAGTCGTAAATATCAGATTTTAGGGCAAATCGAAAAGCTATTAAATATACGTTATGCTCGTCACAAACCTTATGTCATCGCATATCACGTCGATACACCTTAAAGTTAAACTCAATAACAAAATCGATTTGCCCGCAAGATAGTTAACAACCGCAAGATATTGATGTAAGCGTGGGAATGTGATAAAGGGCGATTAAAAATCCTCATTCTATACACTGTAACTGTAAAGGCTTGTCATCCTTCATAGATTTATGAGGTAATTCACCATCATATTCAGATACAATGTCACGAAATATCTTCTATAACGAAAGAGTTAATGTTATCGGTAAATTACTGTCTTTTGTGTTGTTTATCGGCCCGCACTTAAAATTTAATTTACGTTCAACAGATCGTCATATTGTTGTTTACTTTGTATGTCATGTCATATCATGTATTATAATCATATTATTAAATTTAGGATTCATTATTGAGAAAAGGAAATATTATAATATTTTAACTTTAAATTATTTAATCGGAGACTATACTCTTTATAGAGGCCAGTTGTGGCGCAGGGGCACAAAGTGTCACTGTAAAGACTGTAATAGACTGGTTGTGGGTTCGATCGAGGAAATGAAATATTTATTTACATTTATACTTTAATTTCTTCGCTTTGGTGTCGAGACAAAGCGCGACGTTCAAGTCAAGGAGTTCCGTCACTCAACACACAATGACTCCAGAACTCGGCGGAAAGTGGGAAACGGAGTGGGTTAACACTAGGTTCCCTCTGCCTAATCTGCTGTGTGCGGGATACAGCGTCAAGCTCAAAAAAAAACTCATTGCAATTGTGACTCTTAACGGTTAATCTGGTCTGAGTTATATGGCTATATTATATTATCGAATTAAAGATGCTAATCAAAACACAATTAGTAAAAACAATAACAATTTTATTTTCCATAGTCTATCATAAAAATAATAGTATCCATTACCCATCGTGCACGCCTCAAATGTGACTACACAAAGGATTATCTAAAGATACTCTTTACGTTACAATCACTATTATTATTACTATTCAAAAGACACAAGAATTCGGCGGAAAGTGGGGAACGGAGTGTCTTAACACCAGGTTCCCTCTGCCTACCTTGCTGTGTGCGGGATACAGCGTGAAGCTGATTTAATTTTAACAAGAATATAAAAAAAATGTCACACCATTTATAAAAAACATTTACTTTCATATTATGAATGAAAATAATTACAAAATTGCTTCTTATAACAAACAATATGAAACAATTTAACAATATTATGTCTAAGTTATGAAGACGATAGGATAGAGCATGACTGTCACGACCGAGCATTATGTAAACAATATGCTGGCACATATTAAGAAACATATTTGTTTATAATTCCAGTCTAATAACATGTTATATAGTCTGTGTTTTACTTTCGTATATGGTATTATGCACAGATTGACAGCCATTTTAATATATAATATTTAAGAATTTGATATTTTGTATTTAAATATTTAGAACGTTGTGATTTTTGCATATATTTTAAGTGCAATGTTTGGTCAAAAATCCAATAATATGTTCAATAATAAAATTTATTTTTGAATAGATTAAAATTTATTTTTGAATTGGAAAAATCTTATTTGTTCTTGTTTAATTTTGTCAAAATTAGCTACCCGCACACAACAGCGTAGACAGGGAGAACTTAGTGTTAAGACACTCCGTCCTACATTTATAATTTAAAAAGTTGTTAATTTAAGTAGTTGTTTTAATTTAATAGCAAAAAGACATCATCGTATGCGGTGGAAACAATTCAGGAGTACACCTATTCAGACAAAATAAAATCTCTACCGTCCTAACAATGTTTTGGAATATATTTAATAAAATATATATAATTTTATAATTAAATAAAGTAAATGAAAAGGTTGATTTTGATCTCGTTTACAGTGGGGACATAGAATAAAAACCGCGCAGTATTTTATACAAACATATTGTTTCGAGAATTGCCTGTTGAAACCGATGTCCTGAACAAACACTCGAAAACAGCATTACAATTATTATCTACATGTTTACGGAACAGACCAAGGGATTAGGTCCTTTGGTAAGTTCTCTTTAAATTGTTACAATACTTTTATTGTATTATAATTTAGTAAAATATTTATAATAATATTATATGTTTCTTTAATTATTTTTTGTGTTTACTTATTCTACTATACGCGGGATACTTTATGAAGTTGATCAAAGTAATGTACTATATAGGAGTACATTGGATTTTAGAAATTATATTTTGGAAAAATTTATTTCTGATAATTGAAACTGTGATAAGCGTAACAATACTTCTATTTAATTCTACACGTAGATGTCAGTTCAGAGAGTTAAGTAGAAAATTTTCTTATAAAATACAGCAAAATGTAGGATTGTTTTTAAGCACTTATCAAATATCCCGAAGTAATACGTACGGTTTTACGTATATTATCTTTTTATTCATATATCTGAGGCTTTTAGGGTTCTATGGAACAACTTCTAATGTTGACTACTATTATTTCTATCCCTATTCGGGAGACTCATTATATTATTTTTTCCGCTATTACATCAAAAGAATAAGTATCATGAGATTCGGTTCCCTCTTCTTACACTTTAAATATGTATGGCTCTAACGGGTGGTTGAGGAGTCAAATTCACACGAAAGCAAGCACTTTTAAAATGTAGACGTGTCCCATTTTTTATAACTGATAACTAACTAAACTGGGTTCACTAGATTACGGCTACCACTTTCTGAAAGAGCGGAGAGATTTTAGTCCAAGTTTTCTTACGGAGAAAAAATATATTATATTATAATAAAAAATAACATAGATAAAAACGTCGAGGTAATGTTTATTTATTAGTAAATTTTAACTCTTGTATCAATGCTTTGGTTAACACTACCATATTTTGTTATTTATTTAATAAATCGCTTTGCATAATAATGAATATGGACTGTTTATTGATAGTTCCTTCCATTACTAATGCTAAAATGTTATTTGTTTTTAAAATTGCCTTATTCATTTATATAACCACTTCAAATTTATTAGTATGGCAACTGTTGACCTTTTATGGGTGTCACTTCTAAAAACAGATAAGCTCAATAAATATATTTTTAAGTTATTTAACATAAAGTTAAAAATTAATTTGTATATACAAGATTTTTTTAAAATATAAATGGGTTATTTTTACTCACAAATAAATTATCACCTATACCTCCTAAACATATAATACTATAGGCTACTTTTACTAAACAGTTATAGTCGTGACAACGTTTTTAGCACTAACACTAGCCATATACACACTAACAATACTGAGGTTTAATATTTGTAAAAAAGATAACGAGGACACTGCAAAGTTTAATACACTATATTTGCTTTGACAGTCACAACTCGAGTCGTGCCTCTCTAATCATCGAGAATCTAGCATCTGATACTTTACTGAACTTCGAAAGCAGAAGCGAAGCAACTGAAACAAATAAACTGTTGCTTACTATATAAAGGATATCTTTATCGATTGCAAGCGATTGCCACCCTTGGGTAGCAAGAACAAAGCTCCGTTTGGTGCAAAAAAACATCAATATGGAAACAGGTCTTGTCGATTTCAATGCACATTGCATTCTATTGCGGCCACAACGGATCGGTCGCCGACATTCGACACGTTGCGTCGACAGTAATATGTGTAACCGAGGTAGCGTACGACAAATCAGTACTAATATTCTTAATATTATTTATATTTATTGAGGAATAAACTTCTTTGAGCCCAGTCGTGGCGCAGTGGCAAAGTAAACTTGTAATCGTGACTAGGTGTGAGTTCACTTCCCACTGGAGGAGATGAAATATTTAATTGATGAAATATTAAAATTTAATTCTTCGCTCTGGTGTCGAGGCATAGCGCGGCGTTGAGCTCCGCCACTCAACAAGCAATACCTTTAGAATTTGGCGGAAAATGAGGAACGTAGTGTCTTAACACACTTCTTCCTGCCTACCCTGATAACGGAATACAGCGTGGTGCTAAATAAAAAGAATAAACTTCTTACATTTGGAAAATTATTTGCCTCATAAGTACTGACTTATGGTTAAGTGAGCATAATAAAAGTAAAAGAGTGAATGTTTCATTTAAACTTACGAGTACGTTTCTTATTTATTTATAGGTGTGACGTTCCTCTGAGCGTCACACTTCACACTGTACACTTCCCAGAGTAATTTGCTTACGAATGTGAGATAGAACTTACGCTAATTGGTATATATCCATCAAAGTTTCTACAAATTAAATTCACTTTAACATTCCTGTTTCAAAATGTTAAATTTTAGTAAAAATTAAAATGTTTTAAGTTTTTCTAGTATCTATAATATATATTATATTATAAAATATACATATATGATCACATACTGATATTTAAACATACATTCAAAATTCTGCTTCAATTTGTGTCACTTATATTAATGAAAGACAAGTCTAAAAGGACGCAGTAACCATTTTTAACCGACTTCTGCAAGAAAAGGAGGTTATCAATTCGACTGTTTTTTTTATGTTTGTTACCTCAGAACTTTTGACTGGGTGAACCGATTTTAATGATTTTTTTGAAAGCTAGTGCTTCCTATGTGGTCCCATTTTTTTTAATTCATTTCGGACAATGGTAACTATGAGAAAATCACATTAGTCTTAAATTTGCATTAGACATGTGCGCGTCAAATGCATGAATAAATCAGTATCACGCCAACCGATTCCTATGATTCTTTTTTTATTTGAAAGGATATACTTCAAGAATAGTTTGGTGAAAGTTTGGTTAGTTTCCGATTACGGGATCCGGTTGAAAATGGTATCTGTGAGAAAATAACATAAGTGTTAAATTTGCAATAGATATGTTCACGACAAACAGACGAATAACTCAATATCACGCTAACCGATTCCGATGATTCTTTTTTATTTTAAAGGATACCCTTCAAGAATAGTTTGAATGTTCTCATTTTCAACCAACTGCAATAAAGAGAGGGATTCCCAATTCGCCCGCATATTTTTTATGTAAGTTGTTGTCAATATATATGCCAAAATGTTAGTGTAAATGTTGGACAAAAATAATACCTAATTAAGATTGAAGTTTTTCAGTAAACCGTACTTTGATTTTGTTAAACAAAAATAATTAAGAAAAAGATTTTATAATTTTGAAGTGCGTGTCAAGTTTATGGTACAGTAACTTAACTACAATATCGAACTTTAATAGTTCGATATTATTTTACTTGGCACTGACTTCAAAGTGACAATTTTTTTTAATTATTTTTGTTTAACACAATCAAAGTACGGTTTATTTCATGTAAAATTATTTTTTACTTTTTAGTTCGTTGTTTGAAGTCGGTTCTTTAATGTTACAAATTAATTTATTGTACTTAACAATAATATGCATACTGCTTTAGAGAAAATATTTACTTTTTAAATTAGCTCCACGCTGCATCCCGCACACGGGCAGGTAGGCAGAGGAAACCTAGTGCAAAGACACCCCGTTTCCGATTTTCCTTCGAATTCTTGAGGCTGCGTGCTGCGTGTTGAGGAACAGAACTCAACCGCACTTTGCCACAACACCAGAACGAAGCAATGAAAATATAAATTCAAATAAATATTTTATTTTCCCCAAGTAAGGATCGAACCCACAACCAGTCGCGTTTACATCCACACACTTGTGTCCCTTGCGCCACGAATGCTCAACTGGTACTTACTGGCACTTTATACCATTATAAAAAAAATAATAAACATAAAACTGAAGTGTTTCAATACAATGAAATTTACTGAAATAAATATAACTCCGCTACAACAGAATCCTGTAACGCTATAAACCATCGATTTACTTGTCACGGGAGCGACAATTGAATGTGAGATAGTGCGGGGTCGTTCCGAGGCGAGAGGCGCGGGCAGAGCTGAAAAGCCGCGGGGTGTCAAAACTAGGGAGAATCAGCCACCGGAGATTGCGTCCCAGCCTCCTGCGCAAGCTGTCTAACTCAATAATCTGCGTGAAAATAACAAACAAAACTTACTTCCGATTCATTTTTATCTAAATACACGAGTCTACCTACTGTCTATATGTACTACGTACCACTGTACCGATTTAGACGTAACAAAATTAGTTTTCAGTAAAATTCTATTTGATTTAGCTGGTAAAAATATACTTTGTTGGTTTGGTCGCATCACCGATTTGACTGTGACGAGAAACGTCCTGTTCGAACGAAAATATTTAAACTTAATTATCTCATGTGACCGTTTCGTGTGTCGTTCCAAAAAATATATATATAGTAGATGGAAGTATAGTGGGCACGTCGCTTCACACTACTTTTTCTTGATGGCGAGATGTCAAAAACAAGCACGCATGAAGCTAGACATCAATCAATGATTCTTTTGTTATTTTGAGACAGTTACCAAGATCAAATATATTATATACTACATCCTCAACGAAGAATTATTTTTAGTTACTTTTATTATACATGTTTATGTAATTATATAGTTATATATGTAGGTACAGGTGGTTTTGAATGCAAGAGTATTTCCGAAATATCTTTTACGTTGTCACATTTAGTTTATCTCGATCGGTACGCTATATATTTGTGTTAAATATTTTATTGAGGAAGCTGTCCCAGATTTGTCACTTGTTAATGCTATGCTAAATGTCGCTGCAATACAAACATGAGATTAGTATTCGACACAGCACTAAGGAGGTTTGATTATATTTTAATAATAAATTAATAATATTTTTTGTGAATTACTTAGATATATATTTAACCAAAATTAAATAAGTACATACAAAGACAACAATATTCTTGACATTCCGTAATAAAGTATCAGTATAATCACTCATTTGTCTGAGTGATACTAACACTCAATATTTATTAGACATAAGCCACTATCTATGTTCTTTGTCTAACAATAAAGTTCATCATTATTGCTATCCTTTCTACAAAGATGGCAAACAATATCTTCTAAGGCCTGGATCAGCGCCAAAATTTGATTTTAATGACGGCTTATGCTCGCATATGTCAGCTTATCCCGTATCTTCTCTTTGCATTATTTCTATTGAATAGCTTTTATAGAGGATTGTACTGCAAAAAACACATGGCAACTGCCAATTAGCATTCTGTGTATATTTGTCTTTTTTTTATCAATCGTTTTTTTGTTGGTTTAATATATTAATGAAATAAGAATCATATATATGTACCGGACACATTATAATATAATATATGATTTTGATTTCATTTGTTCACTATTTTAGAATACTACCATTAATTTCGAATAATATTTTTTTTATTAATCTTAAATTACGAACTTATTACATAAATAATTTAGATATTCAAAATGTTATATATATTTTTTTAATTATAATATAATTATATTTATTTCATTTTAAAATATTGCAACCGCAATAAATAAACATAGTATAATGTTCTTTCGCAACATTCCTATTTAAAATACTCTTCAATAGTTGAGCGAATGTGACATGTGTACAAATGACTATTTCATGTTGGAAAGTCAAGAAATCCAGCTGCAAGATAAAAGTTCTCACAGCGCTAAGTCACAAAAGAATTCAGCAAATGTCACGGTATTATTACGAGTTCATAAAAAATATGCTTTTCTTTATCTTTGAATAAGCTGTAAATATCCTGAACTATAACTCAACGTGCTCAAATCGCCGACGGAATATTTATAAATACGGTAGCGAACACCGTAATGCGGCTCGACAGACAGTTGCTAAATTTCAATGTGTTCTACTTCGAATTCTTGCTTCTGTTTCTAGCGTGACAGAGAATCAACTTGACGGTTCCTCATTAGACAACTCAATATTCAGAGATTTTTTAATTATGTTTACTTCCTGCTACTTTCCATTGGAGTTTTAATGTTTTAAAATTGTTGTAATTTTCATATTTATGTTTTTATTACGAAATTTCGTATTTAGTATGTACTGGTAATAAATGGTGATGCTCTTATATAAAATCGATAAGTATCTATACAAAATATTTATACTTTCAGCAAGTATTTAAATCTTCCAGTATACTGTACGTGATAAGAATAAATTATAGTAACGTTCAGTACTCACAAAACCGAAAGAAGCACAATAAAATAGCTGGAAATAGTGAGCTCATGTCGTATTTATTCTAAGAGCTTTGAAAATACTCTAAATCCGACATACATTGTAGACCATATTACTCTGAGCACTTGCATTTGCTCTCGCAATGGACTGCTCAGCCAAATTTTTAACTTATACGCATATGAAGTGAAGACAGTTTATGATCTCGTATCCTATTTTCTGAAAACGCCTTTGCGAATCCATATTGCCATCCATTTGGCTACAAGAGCTGCTTCCGGATTATTCGATTCGTGATGACTCACGAGCTACCATTACAGAATTTGTACGAATATAAACGAAAATACTTTAAAATCTGACTATTTTTTTATTATTTAGTATTCGCTACGACTAATACGGTTTTTTTTATTGTGAACATCAACAACCTCTTTAAATAATGTAAGCATAAATAAAACAAGCTCTCAGAGGGATACCGACCTATTTGCGTCTTCCTTTATGTGAAACAATTTTAAAACCGCCTTATAAGCCCTAAAATCTTTAGGGACGGTAATAAAGGCGAAAAAAATATTTATAGCGAGTAATATGTCCGTGAGAGCATGTTCGCGGACGTAATTGCGTTTCTAAGCGCTATGACATCGTTTCGTGTCTTTACAGTGCAATTACTGCCGTTATCTGGCATTGATATTGCATCTAATTTATTCATGTTTCTCATATTTGAATAATACATGCCAGCTGCACTGACCCCTGCACCCATCATTTCTTTAGACTATTCGCTTCTTACGAGTCACTCCATTAACATAAAGCAACTATTATGTCTTGGCAACGCCGTAGACTTTCAAAGAATCGCAAACTAAGCATAGAAGTCTCCAAAAATTGTATAATTTCAATAAAATTGTCGCGAATTGAGAGCGGAGCTATGGAGTCGAGAGTTGGTCCATTATAACGTTGAACTCAATATTTAGGGATTTTAATGAGTCGAGGGTATTATTAACCCTTTAACTATGTCAATATTAGCATACTTTCTAAAGCAATCGCGGCTTATTATATTTTATTTATCACCATTCATATAATATAATTTGAGTAATTTTTATTATTGGTATTATTTTTAATTCCGATATAAAGAACACTTAGCAAGCAATTTGAAAGTTAATTAAGCGCCAATTTATATTACTTACGCAGTTATTTTGCGGAACTAAAAAACTACTTAAGTACGATTAAATATAAATTATTAATTATTGATATTTTTATTAGATGTAGTGATCAGTAGAGATCTTATGAAAATGTTATATTTATTGCTTGTAATGTGGTATTGTTTAGTCATTAAATAAGACAAGTAATAAAAATATTCCCACTATAACCGTTTAACGTTTCCTGGCTGTTAGAAGTGGCGAAGCGCGGCGTTGAGTTCCACCACGCAACGCTTTTTAGAATTAGGCAGAAAGTGGGGAACGAAGGTGTCTTAATGGTAACGAGTGTCTTAACGTAGAGTTCTCTCTGCTTATCTTACTATTTGCGTGCTACAACCTCAAGTTAAAGAAAATTAAATAAAACAAAAAATAAACAAAATAATTTACCATAAATTCGTTACATTAATTCTATCTGGTGCTACGGAGTTTAGCAGCAAAGTTAAAAAAAATTAAAAATAGATTCGAGTAGCATAAAACACAATAAATATTCAATATTCATTAAAACGTTACATTTTTCATATTTAAAGTCAAATTAAATATTTTTATATGAAAACGTCACACAAAACGTCGAGGTAATAGACAGGGAGATATTATTTTCAAATAAAGTGTAAAGCAATAACATTATGTTGTAGCCCTCCATTACATGTAAATTAAAGAATAAATAACGCAAGAATTACCTTTAAAAAGGTATGCGACATGAACGACGCGAGGGTTGAGTTCCAGTTCATAATACATGTATTCCGAGAACTGATCGCTTACAGTGTATGCTTTACTAGGTTTGTTTTATTTAATGTATGATTATTGATCAGCTCAGCTATCGTATCAGTCATTTAAGCTTCGATTTTCTCATAAAATATTTAACTTTGGAAATGATTTTATAAATACAATTATTTATTTTATGTATTTAATGATTAAAAATGTTCATTTTTATCACAGTGGAGCATTTTAGAATGTTTGTGATATTTAATATTTCAAATATTGTATTGTCGAGGCCAGTCGTGGCGCAGCGGCACGAGGTGTGACTGTAAAACTGACTGGTTGTGGGTTTAATCCCCACTCGAGGAGATGAAATATTTACTTAAATTTATATTTCCATTTCTTCTTTCTTCTGGTGTCGAGGTTGAGCGCGGCGTTGAGTTCTGCCACTCAACACGCAATGCCTCCAGAATTCGGCAGAAAGTGGGGAACGGAGTGTCTTAACACTAGGTTTCTCTGCCTACCCTGCTGTGTGCGGGATACAGCATGAAGCTGATTTTGATTTTGAAATATTGTAATAAGACAAACTGAGACCATACAAATAATATCTCAGAAATGAGCAAAAAATTATGCAAAAAGACGATGAAAGAAAAGTTCATAAAATAAATGCGGTTAGCGAAAAAATTTAAATAAAAATATATTTCCAAAAATCAAAAATATATTCTTGTACAAAAAACGAAGTCACTCGACCTGTTGCAGACATTTAATGCTATCTATATTCCCCTTATTGAAATTTGTACGTTGATAAGGCAATTGTTATCGCAACGACATCCTAATTTTTTCCCCACAGATTTTTTAAACTTGAGTCAACAGATTCTTATCTGATACTTGACTATTATCACGGACTATGACGTTGAACTGTCGTCTTGAAGACGCCAGATATTTTTAGGCGCTTGTGATATGGGTGTGTTACAATTGTTGAGAAATACAAATAGTGATAGCCAGATTGTCGCACTTACAGTCACAGTTAGTGTCTACTTCATGTGATGTCTACTTTGATGACGTGATATTTATACAGCATAGAGATCTTATCTAGGAACTTTAAATAACGTTATTTAAAATGCTATTTGATTTAACAATTTTGAATATTCATTAAATTTTAAATTTCTATAAAAATAAATATAAAGAAAGTGAATATTTACTTCTAGCTTCACGCACATAATAAGATAGGTAGAATGAACTTTGAGACATTTCCGTTTCCCACTTTTTGCCGAGTTCTTGTGACATTGTGTGTTGAATGGCGAAACTCAACGCCGTGCTTGCCTCATTACCACAGCGGGGAAATGAAAATATTAAATATTTAATTCCTCCGAGTGGAAATCGAACCCACAATTGTCGCGCTTACTACAGCCGCACACATGTGTCCGTACCTCATATTTACTATCTTGATGTAGGTAAAACAGTTAAACGAACTTTGTGATTTAATCAGAAACACTAAGCACTATAACTATAAATCAGTCAGTTAGATTTGTAAGTTTGAAACTATTAAACTTAGGCTGCCTTTACAAGTGAACACACACTATGAGACGACCACTTTACATACCTGAATGTACTCAATCGATCTAAATGGAAATACAAACAGTAAAGTTTACCTAGCTATAACATAGCATTTGTCTTAAAAGATATAAAAATATTTTTAAAAATCAGCTTCACGCTGTATCTCGCATATAGCAGGGTAGACAGACGAAACCAAATGTTAAAATAATGCGTTCTTTATTTTCGAGGTATTGCGCATTTTGAGTGGTGGAACTCAACGCCGGGCTTTTGCATTGGTGCCAGAGCAAAGAAATGAAAATCTTAGTAAATAATATTTTTTAACATTTTTTAAATTGTTATTCCACACTTGGAAAAGAAAAATACTTATTTAGAAAAAATTAGGTGGCGGAAATTAGTAAAAATCTCCCTACAGAGATGCTATCAACATAAATAAGTTGTAACAAACGTATAAAAATTTCGACGCAGCTTGATGAGGACGTATGGTTTAATGGTCAGAGCGCCTGATCGGTTTCCAGGAGGCGCGGGGTCGAGTACCGCTACGTTCAAATTTTTATACGTTTTCTAAATAAGTAAATAATAATGTATTCCCCCGTGTGGGAATCGAGCCCACAACCAAATATTAATAATTTAGATACTATCTTAGGTGTATTAATAGATTTTTTAAGTTAAAAATGCATATATCTAATCACTGAGTAAAATTAAAACATCGACGAATCTAGTCAATGTCATTACGAAAGTTCATAATTATGTAGTTCCTCCGGGCCCGTCATTTTCAGTTATATCTCGTACTGAGATAACGAAGACGAATTGATATTAAGTATGACGCATAACAAATTATGCTCTGTCTTGTGTTAGATTCTGCGCAAGCACTCAAACATTAGTCAAGACTGAATTCTGTCACTAGAAACACTTTAAGTGTAGAAATAATGAGTTATTTTCAACAATTTCCATACAAGACAGAATGAAATAACGTAACGAAGAAACCTAGTTACAAATTATATGGTATCTTTGGTGACACTGGGTGTTTGTGTGGCAAATATGTACACAAACTAAAAATTACAAAGATAAAATCAGCTTCACGCTGTCTCCCAACACAGCAGGGTAGGCAGAGGGAACCTAGTGTTAAGAGACTCCGTTCCCCACTTTCCGCCGATTTCTGAAGACATTGTGTGTTGAGTGGCGGAACTCGATGCCGCGCATTGCCTCGTCACCAGAGCGAAGAAATGAAAATATAAATGTAAATAAATATTTAATTACCTCGAGTGGGGTTCGAACCCACAACCAGTCGACTTTACAGTCACACTTTGTGCCTCTGCGCCACGACTGGCCTCGACTCTGACGACTGGAAATATGTACATGTAGTCATATAATGTTTACTAGACTTTTATAACCTATTTTGACCACTTTTATTTTAATGACCAAAGCAGAAGCAAAGTGGATATAATTTTTACCTCACAGAATTTGAATACATTACATTTTTTTGATTTTTATTTGTCAACATAAAGGATGACACAAAAAAATGTGAATAAAATATAAAACTACTATGAATACACGTATGTTGTATCATGCTTACACATTTTATTATTAGGTTTCCCCTATGGGGGACTTGAACCCAGGACCATAGATTTTCATCATGCATACAATTACTACGTCATGATGACTTGAGAGAAGTTGTTAAAAAAAACAATTGTATATTATAACGTACTTGCTGTCCAATGAACGCCTACAATATGCAAGTTAAGTACAGCTTTCCTGTCGCAAAAGTGAGTGTTCACATTCGTGTATTCGGTGTTTAGCGGAATTTACTTGATTTCAACGACACGAATCTGAAAAAATCTAGATCGTAGTGTGAAATAAAAACAGCCAAGAATATAATATCCACCTACATAATGGAAATAAATCATTCGTTTTATATCTTTTTAATATCATTCAAATACGGTACATTTGACCTGCGGCAGTGTACTATAGAGAGTGATTGCGGGTTCAAGTTTGGCAAGAAAAGTGCTTGAATTGAATACAAATATTTTAGACAATATAACAAACACGACGACGATTAGAAATTTTTATATAATACAGAGTATAAGTAGAAGAAAAAAATTAGAATCAAATTAATTCATCAAATTTTATTTATAATCGATCGCCATTTGCAATTTAACTTTAATTTAATATATTTTCTGAACTTGAGTTTAGTAATTCAGGTTTAAAAATTTACATTATAATATCGTTTTAAGAGGGTTATTGCAGGGCTACGTGTACAATGTAGAATGTACGTAGAAACTCGTGAAGTCGTCGGCTAGACTGGTCGCGGCGGGTGCGTGTAGCATTTTGTTACAACTAATCGGATTACACCGGAGTGTCTGTCGGCGCGCGACGGGGACCATGTACTACATAGAAAATATTTGTGACTTCACTTAGATCTACGTATTCCTTCTATTTTGTTGAATTTATTGTAAAAATTATATTTATCATATATATTTGTATAAGTAATTTTTTTACAAATTATTTAGTAGATATGATAAGGGGATAAGAAAGTAGTATAGAATTCACTATAATATAAACACCATATACATAAAGAAGACGATGGTAAAGGATGAGCCTAAATTTGAAGACTTCCATTACACGGATGAGCTGCCTTGCGCGCAGGCTCACTGCCTCAAACCCTTCTATCTTCTGAGATTACATCGATGGCTTCCTTCGAAATTGACCAAAATTTTCGCTTTAATAAAAGCGATAGATTACCTGACATCAGCTTATACATTAAAGACGAAACGTAATAAAAAAATTAAAAAATAGAAAAAGGTGCAATAAGTCTAAAATGTTATAAAAAGGTGTGAACTAAGTATATAACAATATTAGGAGATACTTATCGTGCTCTTATCATAATCATGCATAGCGTGACATCGACCGTTAGACGCTCAACTATGTAATAAGCACTGGCTAGTGGCTAGTGACTAGTGACTAGTGGCAAGTGGCTAGGTCTTAAGCGGCTACTCTACGTGAATGCTTCCGGTGGTTCCCGGGAAAGATCTATTTATGCGTGATGTTCCGCACTGATTCAGTTCGTGTCAAGCAGCTGTGTTACAGGGCACGAGCGGTACAATCGTCTAAATATTTCTCTCCGGAATCACGTCGGGCAGACTGTGTAAAAATGGAGTGCCTCACTTACCAAACTTCGGAGGATGGCAACTAAGGTGCTCCACCACAATTACCGCTTGCGTAACCCTGGGAAAAATATTTTTCCGTGAATCTAACGTGTAAGTCATTACAGTAATTGATCTTATAATATAGGGTATGATATATCAACACCAACAGTTACTCCGTGATCAACATTTGCTCATGGTGTGTTTGGTACCTTACAACTAACATGCTTATCTCGCTAGAAATTAGTGAACATTGGGATTTGTTTCCGTTTCAGGGGTATTACTATAAGTGGATTGTTAAACTGTTTAGTGACTTTTAACTAAAAGGAGAACTGCACTGGAAATATCTACTTGAATGTAAAAGTCAAAATAAATATACTAAATACCGCTATTCGGTACCTACTGTAAAATAAACTATGACACTAATAAACGATATTCTGTATGTATACAAATTCTAACACACATCCCAAATCTTGTTATCAGACATGTTGCTTTGAAACAATCAATAAATCTGAGGCAAAGTGACAAAAACAAGAATTACTATAAATACTCTAAGAATACGAAATAGATGATTTGTATTATGTTGTCTTTTACCATAATTAATATCTAAAGAAGTACGTTACTGATCGACCTGCAAAAAATGTTCAAATATTAATATTATTATAACAATAATTACATCAATTATACTTGTTTTATTACATCGTATATTCAAAGTAAACATTCAATTTAAAAAGAAAAATTTACATTACAGTCCTTTTCAACGTTGTTTTCTAAACGTATAAATATTTACGACAGGCTTATACCGTAGCATGTAAATCGTAAACTTTTTATCGCGTGCCGACATTTTCGTCCACAATTATTTAAAGACGAAAACGATTTAAGAGAAAACCATAATATTTAGCTTTAATATCTATACTGTAATCATTATATATTATGTTGTTATTAATAAATGTATGTTGTTGTAATGTGTGAGTTTAATCATCTAAATTAAGTTCACGTATGGAATGCGTGGAAAGGATAAATCTAAGATAAACTTTAATTAACTTTTGAACACAGAATGATTCAACTATATATAAAACCTATCGTTAGTCTCAACACAAATGGTTCTTAGGTTATTACAAAATTATAAATCCATTAGAAAATTATTTTTCCATAAATTTACAATGTTTTGTTTAAGTGAGTATATATAAATAACTACTTTAGTATATTGATGTTACGATAGGAATTTATAAAATTTTGTAGCGAATTTTCTTATCAGATGCCGCAGTATTTGTTATCTTCACAATCAGACGAATTAATTACTACGCAATGCAGGAGATAACGCGCCTTATAGTAGTGTTTGACGCGCGCAGATATATCACACGCGGGTATTATTTAAATATTAATAAAAGATATATTTTTACCATAATAAGTCCATTTTTTTATTGAATTTGTCAAAATAACACAAAATTCAATTACTTTAACGTGGTATAAAATCGATAATAAACTAAGCTGTCGATAATAACTATACAGACATAGATGTTTTTGTAAAAGTATGTTTTTATGTATTAAATGAAAAAAAAAACCATTGTACAGCAAACAAACAGGTATTGTGGACCAGCACGGGTGCGGTGTCCGGCGCTGGAGGTCGCTCATTGCATCGCCAATTGAGATAATGCCCTCAAATTCAGACCATTACTGGTCCATTCATAGGAAACTGGCTACTAGCAGCAAAAATACCATCGATTGCATTCTAATATTTTATAAACACGTCAGTTTATCTTTAAATGGAAACAAACATAATATATCAATCAAATATTCATAAACTTTTATTAAATAAAACATCAAACTATGTTGCGTACAAAATAAATCCATTAACAGAAAACCTAATATGGCAATAACTTTTTGACCCAAATTTTATATTCATCTTTAGTCTGTTGCAGCTTGGAAGTTATAATAGTTAATACAGAATTACCATATAAATTAAGTGAACGCTAAACATGTGCTAATGTTTACCTGCGCTTGTAAAATATTGCACCTTTAGTTGTTGTTTCATCTCTATATTATTTTATTGTTCTAAGCGTTAAGTACTATGTTAAAAGCGTAGGCTATATTAGTGAATAAAATTAAAATATTTATAATTTATAAATATTGGGTACAGTGATTATTATAGAATTCATTTAGGTATATTACGGCAGTCAATTGTATTTTTTACATATAATTGGTTACGTTAAATGTCCAGATAGGTACTTATTTTTTTATATTTAAATAAGTTTTTGTTGTTTCATGTTCAGAATATTTTCGGAATAACTTAATAAAATATCTAAAAAGATATTATTATAAAAATAAGGTAATTTAGATACTAATTATTTTTTTCAAAAAACAGCGTGCTAATTATAACCTTCATTTAAATTAGGCTTCCAATCTCTTTTCTATTGCTACAAATAATTTAGAACTTCAAGTATTAGCCGTGAGATATTTTATTATACAGATATTTAAGGTTTAACTATGAAATAAAACTCAACGAACCTAATTGTATTTCCACATTGTATAGAGCAGTCTAAAGTTTGCTTTAAATATTTGAGCCGGAAAACTGAATTATACTATAAATTTTATAGCGATGAAACATTGTATTGCAAATGTAAACTCGACATTTAACGGTAACACTGTTTTCAAGAATTATTAATAAAATATCTGAAACTATTTTAAATTATTTTAAGGTGTGATTTTGAATACGAAGTACCCAGGTACCCAGTACTGAACTACTAAATACATTTTATTTTACAGATAAGATAATTAAGAATAAAGACGGCTCTGAGAAGGTTAAAAATTAAAAAAAAAAACTTATTTAGAAGTTTTCCTGATTGTGGAATAATACTTTAAAAAAGTCAAAAATAGAGTAAAAATTATTGAAAATTATCGATTGATACTTTTAATATTTTTTATTGTTTTTTTTTTCCAAGTAGAAGAAAAAACTTAATAACAAAGTTTAAATAAAACTATAATATGAAAATTATAAAAAAAATTAAATACATAGGTACAAAAAATATTTGTAAAAACAAAAACCCCGACTGCATAAAACTAAAAAGAAAATAAACAAGACTAATAGTTTATTAGGATTAACAGTCGGGACCTCTTTAAATTATGCGGGGTTCCTGGTAAAGATGTTATTGATTGAAGATTTACTTATAGGTCCCGACTGTTAATTGTAATAAACTATTGGGCTTGTTTATTTTCTTTTTAGTTTTATGCAGTCGGGGTTTTTGTTTTTACAAATATTTTTTTATTTTTCACTTTTTCGTAAGTATTTATTATGGTAATGATAATCATGATATACCCTTTTGAAATCCTCGTATTGAGCTCTTGAATTTGATACCCATATTGTGGTATTCGAAATTATTTTTTTTTTCACTAAGTCCAATGGCGTCCCACAGCCGCCATGATTATTTATTTTAACGTCACCTATCTAAGAACACTTGGGTTACTAATATAAATCTAACGATACCTCAAATATGTAAATCCGTTCATCGGTTCTGGAGATATGAGGTAATAAAGAATATTACATACATACAAGATACGCGCGAAAAACATAACCCTTCCTTAGCAGTCGGGAAAAAATTAAATTAAAAACGGAGGCAGAAGTAAATTTAGAGTCAACATATCTAGTTTGCAAGTGCGCAAGTATAAATTTTACGATATAGCACAAACATACATAATTGCTTAATTTTTTATAGATACGTTTGGGTAATTCTAAATAATTTTACTATCACACAACGCAATAAAATTCAATGTTCCATTTAGTAGCGCATGGGCCGATGATTTACACTCTAACTTTCGTCGTAACCGAGATTTACGGTGTCGCACAAACAGCTATTTTTGAACTACTTCGATTCTCTTCACACTTTATATATAAACCCACAATACGACTAACGAGACAATACGTGTGTATTGTTAACTAGCCCCTTTTAATACTGTACAGGTTTTAGTAAAATTGGACATTTGTAACGACATGACTTTAATTACGATCAACCACTCCATTGTAAATACTAATAGCTGTAATAAATTTTGATAATAAAACTTATTGAAGATGCATGGGTACTTCATTAAATCTTAGACGGATTAAGGGTGGTACTAAACGTCGCTTCGACAGCGTCTAGAATTAGCTGGAAAACATAGTAAATTTTCTTTATTAATTAATGAAATTGGCTCATAACTTTACTCTATGTTTTTCTAACGATCTTATATAATTATGATTCAGGTCTGATTAATATTTAGAAGTTCGAAATAAGTTTATTGTGTTCTTTAACATAAATAAATTGTATACACGTTTTGATAAAATACCAAGATTTTTAAACAATCTACATATAGGAGAAGGTTACCGTTACCTTTATCAATCAACTTCATTTCATCGATATTCGTTGCTGTCATAATGTTTGTTTGTGAAAATAAGATTTTTCACTATATATTTTTTGATTTTATGATAAGTATTGTAGTGAAATGTATAGATTACTTATTCCAATAAAATTTAAAATATTATTATATATCTAATTATTTTTTATTTTTTGTAAAGTGTTAGGAAATAAAAACTGATTAAGAAAATTCTTAATAAGTATCTACTTATTTAGAAAACGTATAAAAATTTGAACGTAGCAGGACTCGAACCCGCGCCTCCTGGAAACCGATCAAAGTATATAGTAAGTATATAGTAACAAAAATAAGTATTTTTCTTTCCTAAGTGTGGAATAACACTTTAAAAATGTTTAAAAATAATTCTTAATAAGTATTCATATATCTAATATTTTATCAGTATCACATTATACAATTTAAATAATTGAAACACAAAAATATGAATGAACAGAAACAGCAGCCTCTCCACAAACATTATTCAGATCGCGAACACAAAGATAATTCCCATCCATATCCATAAAACGAATGTCAATATTATAGCACGCAATGAGGAAAACTATTTGGCTTTTATTAACACAATCGAGCCAAACCTCAAAAAAGATTTTCTGCATTTATCCCGACTGTTATTCACATAAACGTTCTAAGGAAAAACAAACTTACTTGAAAAATAGGTCAAAGTACTCGTAGGTAACATAGCTCACAACATTGCTTGCATTATTTGAGTAAATTTTGCATGAGATGGTTACACACTGTTACGCTGGATCGTACCTTTTCTCTGGGTTTTTTGAAAATGTTTCCATGTAATATTTGTCAATTCATCACGCTTAGTATTTATTTTTATTTTTTGTTTGTTTTTACGCTGTGTCCCGAGTGTAGCAGGGTAGACAGAAGAAACCTGGTGTTAAGATACTCCGTTCCCCACTTTCCGCCGAATAATGGAAGCATTGCGAATTGAGTGGCGGAACTCAACGCCGCGCTTTACCTCGTCGTCAGGGCGAACAAATAAAAATATTAAATATTTCGTTTCATCGAGTAGAAATTGAACTTACAACCCAGTCTCGTGGCCAGTAGTAACTAATATTAACATGTTTATACTATTTTAAATAACTTTATTATTTATGTATCTCTATCAATAATTACGCACAAATAAAATTGTGATACATATTACATATGAGCGTTCTTACTTCAAGATCCTGGACTAATTTCTGCCATAAATTATGCCGACATAACAAATATGCGTCATTAAGGCTCATGTAAATCCTATACAATTGGCTAGGATTGGCACGAAATGCACACTAGAAATGTCATTGCAGAGTGAATGGACTCAACTTTTGTTTGTTTATTTCTGCATACGTCCGCATGCATGTGCCAATAGAGGGGAGATCAAAAAATATTTTTATACATTAAACATTTCAGTTGAAGCTAACATAACTATTTTATAATGTATGTAGTTTCTCTTGCATATTACGAGTATGTACCGGAAAACTAAGTTATACGAGTACGATATTTTATGGAAGATAAATGCTTGTTATGATTTAGCGAATCAAACTAAATACCGATAAGCATACTGCATAGAATAACAAAGTTCAATGACGGGACTGGCTGTACTGGCTGGGATTAGAGCACCGGGCTATCAGATATTGCAACCCACAGGCCAGCGGTACAGTGCGTGCGCGCCGCGCAAAGGTCGTCGTGCAGTCGACTCCGCCACTCCTAGCTAGCTGTCATTCACTCGCGACAGAAATAGATATTGCCCACCGACTGAAGCATAGCTAACGTGACCATTTTTCGATCAGCTCAAAACGGGACTTTGTAAGGTGGCTTTCGGTTTTTTTAGAGATATGTTTTCGTCTTTTTAAGGTGGTTCTTTTAGAGAGGTGTACTGTCATAATCACAAAGAAACTTGTTTCCACCAAACCAAATTGACCAATTTTGCATGCCATTTCGAAATAACGGGATATTTGTACGTCCCAGTGGCATGTTGCGGGATACCGGGACACATAAGCGAAAAACGGGACAGTCTTGTTCACAACAGAACGTCTGGTCACGTCAAGCATAGCACGTCTTAAATTAAAATAATGTACCGCTTCAAAATTCTGTACGAAATATAGCCGAATGTCACACTCACGCTAAATTCCACTGTGCAATGCCGTGACAGATTATTTTGATGTTTATTTCGTATTAAAACCTACGCAAGTTTAATTTGCAAACGTCTTTCTTGCAATAGATTTAGTGATGATTGGTTATATTAGATTTGTGATTTAATGACATTGAATTATTTAATATTATATTGAAATATAGTTTTATTTGTATCTAGTTAACTATTGAAGAAATTAATGTATAATTTTCTATTTTTTATCATAATTACACACAAGGGGTGAATAGAAAATATAGTTGACATATAAAGACTAGAGCGACTATAACTTATATTTTTCACTATACTATTAGTACACAATATTTGTCTCGTCCTCTAACGAGATTAGAAATAAACTGAACAGAAAATCCCTAGTAGGTACCTAATAATAACGGTGACGGATAGAAAATTATGCGTGAAATCTCGAATTGTTAACTAACACCATCTTTCAAAGATCACACCCGCACCGAGTGTCAATTAGTACGTACTTAATCATATAAGCCGCAAAAAGCATCCACTAATAGTTTTACGATGTTAATTTACGTTGGGCACGGTTCGAGTAAATGTGTTTATTTCGTTACGTTTATGATCATATCGTAGTGGTTTAAAACACGTGTTTTGGCCCCATTCCAAATACTTTCTCTTAAATCTGTGGTCTGTTAAGAGAATTTGGTTATTTGAAGACTTTTCAGGGATGTGTTTAAAATATAGAGCCTTTCTAAGTGTGAAGTGCCACTTTAAAAATGTTCAAAGTATGTAGAATTGTAAACCTTACATATAATACGTATATTGTGTAAAAACATATCGTCATTTTGATTTTTTTTTCTTTAGTAGAATATTTAAAATTTTCTAATTACACAAAAATATATAAAAATAATTTTACGCAGCAAGTTTAAACAGTATTCAAATCTAATTATGTAAAATATTATTTTATAATTAGAACAAACTAAATAAATATAGAAGGAAAAGTATTAATATTTCCTTATTTTAAATTATCAATCATTATTATGTATGATATGTACGTGGCACGACACTTTACTTTTAACATGTTTATTGCCTGTTGACAAGCGACGTAAACGTCTACTTTGACAAGCTACGGGAATGTCATTAAATTTTCTTAGAAACTTACTATAAATATAGTACTGAAATATGAAACTAAAAAATATGTTTATTATACTAGGGAAGGTTAATATTAAATCAAATCGAAAAGGAAGTAAAAGTCTACAAACAGAAAAAGTGCCTACACTTTCCGTCCACTGGACATCGATGCGTGCTGGTTCCCACATCATACATCATATTTTTTTATTAATTTATTGGAGTGTACAAACAGTGCCCCACATAACTAAATGATTAGAAAAGTATAATACTATAATAAAATATGCTACGAAGGCATTTCAATAGCTATAAATTATTAATATACATATATCCCAATAAAAAATATTAGTGTTTTCTGACAAATGTTTAATCTATACTAATAATGCCAAAATATTTTTTTTACATACTCATTACAAATTTCATTAAAACGCGCTAGATACGTCTAGAAATGAGAAACGATGTAACTGGGTCACGTACATTGCGTACGTATCAAACAAATTCAATTCGTACTTAATTATTTAACGGCAACTATTAACTGCGACAGCTATCAAATATAATATTGATTACCATATATTTGTCTTTCGTAATTTACGTAGGCCGAAACGTAAACAACTTCTGTATTAGAATAGAAAACAAATTGGAATTCTCAACTTCTGAACCTCTACGCAGTATATCCTTCAACATTAACAATTGGCAAAGATTAGTGCAGTGCGTTAGTGCACATTGTGATGCATATTCTGATGAAACGAACGAAGGCCAAAGTAATAAACCGCTCACATAATACCGACGGTCAGCATTACATTTACATGTGAATAAAATTAATTACACCCTCCCGGTTCAGTTGACATGTGTGACGTGCAATCGGTGGTTGTAGCTTCAAATTTTATGAAAGGGTGTATTTTAAAACTGCTCTTCTTTAGGCAAATGCCTAGACAAAATGCGCAATAGCTTTAAATGAACAAGAAATAAATAAAAGAGTGACATGTCTCTAGGTTGTCTCATTCATGAATTACATTTCCAACTAGATTAAAGACGCGTTTAGCTCATTTCATTACTTAAAACATGGTCATATTATGAAGTTCCATATTGGAAAAATTATAAATGCACTTTTCGTTGTGTTAGTTTCCTTATTTACATACACACTTCCCTAGCAATGTCATCACATAAGCATTGTAATAGACAGATAGTTTCATATAATGCGTACGTAGGTAACGAACGATGTAGAGTACATCGGATTCTATAATAACAAACGCTACTCATAAAAACGAGTTTCAGTATTGCAGAGATAATTACTTTCGCCTGCATCGAATTCAATAAACTTTTAATTAATATTGCGCGACACGTCAACGAGCCGATGATTATTACGATTATCACGTAAAACTCAGATTTCATAAAAGTGAAGGGCTTATAAATATTATATTTACGGTAAAATAATTACGGTTTTTTTTTATTTATTCTTTTTTGCTGTAATGATCTAAGGTGATTATCTATTAATAGAATTGGCGATTTGCGCTCGCTACCTTTGCACGTTAATTTGATTCCTCTCGCGTCATGTAAGTAGAGTCAGCTATTTATATACTTTGCAATGCTCTTTTTTATAATGTATAATTTTTATTATCAACCTTAGTATATGTATCAGAAAATCGGGGAATGGACCGGTATCACATCCGTGGAACAACTATTCCATCTAGCATTGGCTAGAGTAGAGTTAGGAAGCTAGCAGCCAACCTTCAAGATTGAAGAGGCACCCAAAGCAAAAGATTTATATTATGTATCATATTAAAACAAGTAAATTCTATAAAAGTAGAGTCCGTTTATGTTAATTTTATTATAAACAGATAACAATTAAAAATTATTTTTGATATTATTTTCACTTAATCTTTCAAGTATTTTGTATATATAGTTATAGAAAATAGTTGAAATATCAAAATTACACGACAATATTGCGTAAAACTTACATTTAAGTAAGTAGGTAGATAATCTAATAACACAAATATTGCGTCGATATCTACGAATATAAATCACAAACAACAAGATATCAGTTATACTGATTCAGAATCAAGGTCAGAAAGTTAGAAGCGATGGCGATTCATAAATAAAATATAGAGGGACGGCCAGATGTGTTAACAAAAATATTTGCTTTAGATAAAAGCTGTATTTTTAGAGAACAGCATTAAAATATAAAAGAAAAGTTGAAGATAGAGGGATATTAGTAATTCTTTTGGATTAAATGAAGTCAACTGACCAAATTATTATCTTCGTTTCCCCGCCGTTATAAGACACTACACTTTGACAGACTACACTCCCTACTCCTCCTAGCACTTTCTTCAACCAGAGTTAAAAACCACGTGTGTTATTTAATGTAAATATTGTTTCGAGTTGCATTTGAACACACTACCATCACGTTCAGCTAGACGTTAGAACTGTGCGTTGATTGCGTTTTTTTTTTTAATATTTATTTTATCACCAGGTATGGCGGTAATATTCGATTTTTTTTATGATCCCGCTATACTGTAAACAAACAGTTTGTCTTTCAAGTCTAAGTCCAAGACATATTGGGAGATTAGAATTTATAAATTTATTTAAAAATTTAAAAAAATCCTCTGTTATAAATTATTCGATGGCTAACTATTAAGAATTAATACTATATAATTATAACCATATAATGGAAGTTTTCGTGAAAAATATAAATGTATCTTTTTATTTTCACAATAAACTCTATGGAAATAAAACGAGAGTACGTATTTTGGCCGAAATTCCATTTTCCTTACACTGAATATTCCGTGAATCTATCGAGCCAGCTGTGTCCCACTGGATATTTACAAAATCAATGAGTGCAGATTGGATTCCGAAGCAAACGCACGTTATTGCTTATAGGGTTGTGCAATAACGTATGTACACGGTACAATATAAACATAGCAATAAATAAGACCGCCCGGTGTAGTTTTATCACACCTATACATAGAGTCGGAGTTTAATTTCGATTTTATTTCATAAATATTTATCTTGATCCAAAATTAAATATGTCGCTCCGTATCTCCACTCACCCCACTCAAAACAACCTTCTTAATATTGAAAGGTCTATACATACGTTAAAAACTTTATCATTAAGAAATGGAGTAAAGTCATCTATCAAAGTAACAAATTATTGTTTTACAATTTAACTTCAATTTGAATTTACTTTCATGTCACAATAAATCGAACATAATAAATCAATCAATGTGATAACAGGATATAATAGTGAATCAAAATAGAATGAACTAATAATATATGGCAGAATGTGGTGCAGTGGACGTTTGACACAAACAGTAACGAAAATGCAGTAGCGTCATATGGATTAGATTGATTTTGATACGCATATAAATCATCATAACAAATAAGACCAAATTTTCTTATAAAATTATGTCATTTTAATTTATTTTACCTAATAGGGAAAAATAATTTACTTTACAATTCTTAACAGGTAAAGAGTTAATTATCTTTTTAAGAATATAATTTCAAAATAATAAAAATTTGGTGGTGCTTTAAAAATAAAAAGTTAAAACACCTCATAATAATTACAATAAAAAAGAAATAATTAAAACAATTATTGTAACAGTAAAATAAATATTTACCAGTGAAAGTCAACAATTAATTTCAATATTTTCTTTGCGGAGGAGACCCTTCGTCTTCCTCTTTGATGCTATATTTTATTGAAACATTTTTTTTTATAACAGTCTTTAGAATGACTTGCGAGAAAAAAATATACATCTAATTACAAGTATGTATGTACATACATTGTACGTGAGAATGATTCAGTGCAGGCATTTGCACAATGATTTATAAAAGAACTATCTCGCTGGCGGGAGATGTTCGTAATTAACATTTTTTAAATAAAAAACGACATGCCTTACTGTAATCTCATAGTGACATAAATCAACAATAAAATCGGATAAGATGTTTGAAAAAAACGAACAAGAGAAGCAATATTAACTAACATTTGCGATTTCAGACTTTTTAAATTTAAACCCAGCGAAGTTTCTATTACTTGAGAATAAACGTCACAGGCGGCGTCACTAAAAACTAAAAAATAGACTCAGCTTTTAGTTTTCGCTTCACGCCGCCGTCAATTAGCATGTCGTTTGAAGATGCGCTGCTCTCTTTCATTGGAATGGAGAAATGGGACAAAAGGCGTGCGGGGGGTAACTGGAATATTCTCTATGTTTTACGTTTTAAAGTTGAATATCAACTATGGGGACTAACACCATGTGACATTTCACGGATGCGACAGCGGATCGGTAACGTGAAGTCGTGTGCGCGACATATGAGTAATGACAACAACGCACTGGCGTGTGTCGTCTGTGCCGAACGAGCGTAGATGTGCGTCTGGAAGTATGGATTGGATGTTACGTAAGCGTGAAGGAAAATGAGAAATTATACAAATTATTTCTTGCGACATTAACATAGAGTTAATGTTTCTTTTAATTTGTTGTAATAACGTTGGGAATGTTAATTAATTTATCTACTGTGTGTTGTGTGAAAGGTAAATATTAATATTTGCGCAATTTAAAAAAGTATGCAATATTTTTAACATCAATATAATTATTGGTAAATTTATACTACAATACTATTATTATAAGAAACGCATTGGTTCTTGTTGCCATAAATTTTAAGCGTGTACTAAATACCTTTAGAAATAAAGCAGTAACATATCTGTACCTAACTGTGGTTAACCAAGTAACCTTTTGTATTTCTTGCTTAACCGAACTAAAATAATCCGCCTAAAATATCATAGAACATCCTTAACTGGAACGACCATAATAAATCAAAACCATTTGTAAACCAGCTCATTTCGCTCAGTTCATTTAACTATAAATAATAATATTAGATTGTTTTTATTGCTAATAATAAATCATTTTCATAATTTTGTACGTAGAATAGTATCGACTGTATAACTTTTAAGTGAACTATACTCGTAGTACAAATATAAAAAAGTCTCTACATTTTTATTATTACGAATCAAATACTAGATATTTATAAAAGTATTAAACAATCGATTATTTACCAATAGTTGGTGTTGTTGTGTTATATATAATAACAAGAACACACATTATGAAGACATATTTGTTTATAAAGCAGAAGTCACAAAGTCTAACATTCTCATTTAACAGGATAATTATTAAAAAATATATATTCATTGAGTAAGTAATAAAATAAAAAAAAGAAAAAAAAATCAGCTTCACGCTGTATCCCGCACACTGCAGGGTAGGCAGAGGGAACCTAGTGTTAAGACACTCCGTTCCCCACGTTCTGCCGAATTCTAGAGGCATTGCGTGTTGAATGGCAGAAATCAACGCCGCGCTTAGCCTCGACACCAGAGCGAAGAAATGGAAATATAAATTTAAGTAAATATTTCATCTCCTCGAGTGGGGATCGAACCCAAAACCAGTCGGTTTTACAGTCACACCTCGTGCCACTGCGCCACGACTGGCCTAATAAAATAAAATGGTTCGTAAATTAATATTCACGAGATTATCGCACCAATTTCAGAGTGGAAATTAAATAACGACAATCCGTTCAATCTGCACCAGTCGACTAATGCATTATTCAACGTATGCTAAGTCTTGGGATTAATAATAGATGAAGGAAAAAGTGTATCCCTCGAAATTGGTGAAGAAATTCTGTAGTGACCCTTCCAATGCTAGAGGACTTTCAGTTCTTTTGTCTCTGACACAAAATTCAATGACAGAACTTCTAGACTATTTCGCTCGCGCATTATTTTGGCCACAAAGGTTTTTGATTAGAAGCAATGGCAAAGCTCTTTTATAAAAGCTGCTCAGTGATCATAAATAAAATATTTCTAATGTTGAACTTTGTATGTAGTTAGAAAATATTTTCGGAAAATGAATATTAGATATAAAAATTATTAACAACTACATTCTATTACTACATGATCGTATTTATTATTAAAAGTTTGCATTTTTTAGATTTCCTCACCTCAATAGTTAAAAACGGAATCGTTATTGAATCATTTTGTCCGTCTGTCAAAACCATTTATTTGTATAAAATGTTTTGATTGCATTTTACAAGGCTCACGGAAGATTCAAATTAATTTGTAATAACAAGAAATTGAGTAAGTAGTTGCAAGAGATGCAGTGCTCGTCGCGCGAACGCGATACGGACAGACAATCGTTGTGGTAATAACCGTAACGAGTTCACCGTCGATCCCGTTCTCATCTGTATTGTGTCGGGTCCAGCCGACCACGCAATAACCTAAAGCTGCCGGCTCGCGAACAGCTAGCTCACAAAGTAAATTCGTTTCCATTCAATCCAATCCTTATCTTTTTGATATATATATATATATATATATATATATATATATATATATATGTGTGTGTGTCAAATGTTTTAACATAACGAGAATTTTTCCTCGTGATGTCTATAGATTGTTGTACCTATACAATAATATGAATAATAGTAAAATGTACTATGAGAAGTACTTAATGTAAAGAAGGAAAATTTCATGTGATTGCATCAAAGTTTTTTTTTAATGGTATGGTTCTATGAATTATACAATAACGGAAAGAATATATTAAGTGAACACAAATAATATTTACATGTTAAACCAATAAATAAATATTTATCGTTTTTATTTGTTTGTGATATACGTACGTAGTACCTGGAGGTAGAGTTTTTTCTTCACATAGAGTCTTTGAATTATATGTCAATGTTGAGGTTTCGAATTTACATTTCACTTATCCTATTATAGTGGTACTTTAGTGCTGCACGAAGGACTCATGTAGTATGTATTTCGCAATGTTATTTCTGTTACATGTTAGAGTCGGCGTGTCAATGATATGTCAGACGCGCGTAGTGAGCCAGATAATGGAGCTCAACCTTTTGTCTACCAACTACCTTGGTATGAAACGGCTTACGCTTGCAATACTTAAATAATGAGTTTCTATATAACTAACAAAGTTATAATAACAAACCCTGGGCTTTATTAGAAAACACCATTTTAAATAACAAAAAGTTTACTTATATGAGCAAAATCACCAAGTAGATTTTTTTTTTATATTTTACTTCACATTTTAAATTGTCTGTCATACATTATTAAGCCTAAAAGAAGATTTTTGCGATACCTACTCACCTATCATTTTGAGTAAACTTAGTGCAATTGTTATAAAATATTATTACATTTTTATTTAATTATTTTTTTATTACAAAAAGATAATCTATCATGTTAATTCATCATAATTATTATGATTGGATTTTAATAAAATAAAATCTCTTTTTTACTGACAGCTAAATTTAAGTTTAAGATTACGCTGAGACGCAGTATTTTAAAGTTTATCTATCTTACGATAGCCAGGTGTCGTGATATTCATTTTAAGAATTATCTTATCTTTGAACTGAACTAGTGTAGATATGTTGAACTAACAAACAGCGCCAAGAAGACATCACTTACATAAAACAAGTTAAGCTCTATTTAAAAAGGCAGGTCGTTCTAAATAATTTAAGTTTTACTTTTATGTACCTGTTTTATATAAGCGTCTAGTGACTTTTCTTCGAGCAATATTTGGCATCTTGCCACAAGTAGAATACTGTAAATACATTGATATAACAATGAGTAAAAAAGCCTCCCCAAAACTACGTACAAGTCGCAAAAAGTGAGAGTTTAGAGCATTGAATGGAATGAAATTAAATTGAAAGTAGCAACAAATTTTAATCAATGAATTATTTAGGAAAAATATCATTTACTGTTAATTTTATAATATTGAAAAGCTATGTCTGTTATATTTTTGAATAATCATTGATATATCGCCCTAGATATCTCCAAAGAAGAACAAAGTTGGCATAGATATGGGGATCAAAGTGCAGCGTGGGCGAACGACCCAATACCACAAGCGGCACATCACTTGCGCACGCGCACCGGACCTTTACTAGAAGCAAACGCGTAAATAATTTGTTTTAATTATTTACTTATTAACTTATCGCAAAATGAATTTAAAATAAATTTAAAAAAATAAAAAGAAAAGATAATTTATAGCACTCCTTAAACTCATTATTACTTATACAAGAGTGATAAAAATTTAAAAAATAAAAAATAATAATAAGAAAGTCATCATAGGATTGGAATAAAACAATTTTCTTTTTAGTTTTCTATATTCTATATACATATGTTTCACTTACATTAAAGCCAATTGTTAAGATATAAGGCAAAGGGCCGGTGCCGCGCTCTACGTTATGTACTTGAAATTGAGGTTATGTTGTGATAACTGTTTAGGAAAAGTCAGTTTACGCGACCTGATCACAAATTCGTACTAAAAGTTGGTTACAATAAGGGTGAATGTCGCTTAAAGGATGTTTAAATCAAAGCAGCCTGAAAAGCTGCGCGCGCAACCGGCATGGCCGCCACGGTACACCTGACTGCCGATACACCTTGACATCTTAACTGAATTACTGCACCTATCAACATTAATAAGTATCCGGCGCCTTAACTAACGATAGTAAGCCTCTCTAGCACAGGTGGTCACATGCACAACATGCCTTCCGCCGATAACGAAAAGTTTTGAACACGACCAATCAGCTGATTACCAAACTTTTGTCGATGTTTATATTCCGGAAACGCAACTTATCACTGAAAACGTTTCGAATTTTCCGTAGTATAAGCACGAGTGAGACGGTGATCTCTCGTTATCTAAGTAGGCGATCTGATATCGGCGAATGCATCGGATGCACTTCCGGCGGCGCGCACGGGGCACGGCCGGCGTTCGACTTGCGTACCTGGACTAGTCTGCCAACTGAGACCTCCGACGAACATCTTCCTGCAAGATAAACATGAAGATTAGATCCTGAAACCGGAAGCGAACCGCACGCGGCCACTGCGAACACACATACCCCGGGTCGTTGGGCACTTCGGCGGGGCTGTGGGGTGTGACATCCTGACTCTGGGTTTCCATGGGTTTGAACGCCAGCGGCGTGGGGCGGGCCGGCGGACACACTACGACTACGATCGAGCAAAACGCGGCGGGGACGGCTCCCGGAGTCGCTGGCACTACCGACTACCGGCACGGCGGCACGAGACTGCCGCGACGGCGCACCCCGCCACGCAGCGGGGCGGCCGCCCGCCCCCGCGGCCCCCGCCCCCGCGCTCCGCCGCATCGATTCATTCACGGGCCGCGCTGGACGTGCGCCGCCACCACGTGAGCGCGCGCCACGTGCTCGCCCCCCACGGCGGCCGCCCTCGAGCACGCCCACCGCGCACCCGCCGCCGGTAGCCGGTAGCGCTGCCCACCCCCACATCTCTACTACTCTACCCTAAATTCATATTTCGATAAATAAAACTTTTTGAAGATACACAACTTTCAAATTCTTGATTGTTTGTGCAACCATACGGCATACCTAAACCTTTAAACAACCAATAAAATAGATTAGTCTAAATAATATATACAATTATTCATGAGTTATTTCAATATTTTGTATGAAAATATTGGTATTACATTTCTCAATACAATATTTCGAATTTCCAGAATATGATTTTTTATACACTTCATAAAGAATAGTAAAATTATCAACACTTACATAAATACAGTCTCTCATTTACCTTTAATCAATTTATATATTTGTCGCATCAGAAATCTTGAGCATAACTGTAAGATTGTTTAATGTTATGAAATAACTTCAGCGCGAAAACCAGTCACTACGACGCGCTACAGTCACATGCTACGCGACGGTCACTTATCGGGGGCCGGTGAACTGCGTAAAACACGTGTTTTGGTTGTGAAATACATTTTGCGTATATAATACTATTAATTAATATACAATAACAAAACTTTTATTATGTTTTTAAACCACTCAACAAGTATAAAAATATCTTTCCATACATAAGCTTTTTTTAAAATATATAATAATAATAAAAAATAATATTAAAAAATATTATATTTAACTGAGGTGAGCATCAGCATAAATGTATGTTATTTATGTAGCATTTAAAAACTATTAAATTCCGACTAACTTAATGACCCGACTTTAAATTAATTAGTTATATTTTTTTAAGGTGTTATGAAACTAAGGATATATTCTTTAAAACGTAATTGAACGTTAGATTCGAACCTATATCTCTTGGAAGATTTCCAAGAGATGTTAAATTCCTGTTACGATCAAATTTTTATACTTTTTCTAACTTTTTCTTGTACTAAACGCAATTCTCACAAACAGTACTTTAAGATTTACCAAATAATGATTGATTTAATATAAGTTTATCAAACTCTATAATACCTCATAATCAATACTCTATAATATATCATTAAAGCAATTATACAGTACGTCAAAATTTATGAAATAGTTTTTAGAACCATATAATAGTATTTTTTAAAACTTAATAAAAATATTTATAAACGTATTAAAAATATCATAGAGCCGAGGGAAAACCTCACACCAGTTTATTACATCCTTCCCTCACTGGTCTTACATTTCGATTTACCCAACATGACACTTTCCGTTAAGTCAACGGAAACGCAATAACTCGGGATTAGAAATCAGGGTACAAAATATAACCGACGGACCAAAGTATGAAATGTCTGTAAAATCTGCAATATTTGCGGTAAGACTGTTTTATACAGTAATATTGGATATTTTCTATTGAGAATTGATAAATTTTATAGTGTGAAATATAAAACAAAATTGCTATCATCGGTATTATTAATAATTGATTTATGTACATATTAGGCTTTTAGACTTGTGTGTGTGTATATATATATATATATATATATATATATATATATATATATATATATATATATATATATATATATATATATATTTTATCCCTATACTTTATCCCTAGCGGGGTAGTCAGAGAGAACGGAGCGCCAAACGATACGGTCTCTACATACTTCTTTCGCCTCGTCCACTGTCATCAACCTCTTCATACATGCCCTCCGGGGATCCTCATGCTTTTTACGTGACCTTCCTCCAGTATCTTTGATACTGTGTTTTCGAAGGTCAACCGAGGTCTCCCCCTATTTCTCTTACCACTCACTTTTCCATCATAATCATCACGTTCTTCTTCATTCTTACCGTGACATCCTCATAGTATCTGCCATTCTGCCGATTCGATCAGCTAAGCTGACAAATCCTACAAAGAGATCGGCTCCCCACAGCATTCATCTTTCTGTCATTCTTCTTCTGTAATATCCACGTTTTGCTGCCGTATAACACTTCATTGTGTACGGCCAAACGTGCAGCTGTGCTGACGTTTCGTTTATATAAGAATTATTTTTTTCTATAATAATAGACGGTGTTACTTTTTTTATATTTATATACTAACTAACCTTTTCGATATTCTTTCAACTCTACATTTCATAGAAATGTGAAACATAGGTGAAGGTGCTTACTTATTTCCTGAGTATGTCGAAGGTTAAATAGTTTATAAAGCAAATGTTTTTTTTATTATATAAACAAAGACGAGTCCTAATGACCGGAAAGAATGACATATCAATGCTTCCAAAATAGTGGTTGTCTAGATCTTATACATTTTTCAAAATTTTTGTTTATTAAATCATTTACATATATCGTTGATAGGTTTCTATAAATATATTAGAATTATAATATTTATTTGAGAAATAAAATATTAAATGATTTTGTATAATAATTTTACTTACATTACTGTATATATGTATGTAATGTGTCTTTTTAAAGCGTTATGACGTATTATTTACTATTACTATTTTTTACACTAGCAACTTTGTGCTTATTACCATCTTTTCTCGACTAAATTGCATTGGAAACTTTCGTTTTAGTCAAACTCTTATCTATGTGTACCTCCTAAAGTACACTCTACTATTCTTGGATTATCTTTTGTTGCCTAAAATATCTAATGGCTCCAGACAGAATTCAAACCTAAATCGGATATAGGTCGAACATTAGACTACGTGCTTAAATAGATGTAGCTCCAACCTGCTATTTTGGAACGTGAGGTTAAAATATCGTATTGATTTATCTGTATTGTGTGGTCTTCCATTTATCTTCGTAAGTTGCATTCTATATTATACCATATATTATTTTGGGGTAAGCTTTATACTGATTTAAAAATATACAATGTAGATATTTAATAATATCATATATGTTAAAAATATAGTCTATTCAATTAATACATTTGGTAACACCTTTATATCGTTATTTATGAAAAATATGATGATGTACAAATTAAAAGAAAAACTAACTTACACATTATGAACAATTTACTAAATAAATATAAAATCATGAAATTGTAACTACATTATGAAAACATTTTTTTTTTGTTTGATTGGCTTAGAGTTGAATTGTTCATAATAAACTTTAAAAAATTGTGTTATTTCGGTGGATATCATTAAAGTTTGACAACATAAGAGATTGTGCTTCTATTCTGTAAATTGACCATTAACTAAATCTAGACTACTATTTCGTTAGAAAAAATCGTTGTTATGGAGACATAAAACCACCTTAACATTTGACCAAAACAATTATCTCGTATTTGTTTTAAAACGTATAAACTAATAATAGAGAACTATAAAAATTCGTTATAAACACGTTCATTCCGATCAAACAGATACACATAGCAAAACTAAAACTGAAAGCGTATTTGGTTAATGATTTCATTTGGACAAAGATTCCAAGAAATAAAAATCTTATATAATATAATAAATATATTCTGTCACTATTTAATGGTCCTAGTGAATATCAAAATTTTTAAAAGCAGTTTCCCTTTTTCAAGAAACGAAAAAAAAATGATGTTACGGCATTTGAACCCACAATTTATTTTAAAGACCGTCCAGGCGCTCTGACTACAAAGGCATACGTTCCCAAAAGATACATCGAAATTTTTATACGCTTGTTAAAACTGAGTAATATAACAGACAGAAGTTTCAATATAGAATTTTCAATATATCTAAGGTGAATAATATAATCCAGTTTACCGGTGTTTAATAAGCCTATATTATAAATTCGAAAGTAACTCAGTCTTTTACGCAATCAGGGCCAAACCGCTAATTCAATTGTGATAAAATACTCATATAGAGATACTCGAGGGTCTTCGGATGCACATAGGTTAGTTGTTTTTCTCACATTTGGAATAATCTCGATATATATTATACTAAGATATTAAAATACGTTTCAATTTGACATGTAATTTATTCTGCCATATTAATAACAACCGCCGCTAAGCAACCGTTGCTAGGCAACAAGGAATTACGTCGTTTTAAGAAAAGGTCGCCCAAAATGAGCGTCCTGAACGCTTACATGGCGTGCGCTGACTCAACTTTATGAGACATATAAAAACTATGTTTTACAAAAATATTGTCTTTTAAAAAATCTATTAAAAAGTCCACGATGATATAGATGTTTATCTCTGAAGGTTGAGCCACAGTAACCATTTTAATATATTTAATTATTTTTTTGGATTATTGTTAATGTATTTTCTATATTTTCGTTCGTAATTTTTTAATAGTCACCTTTAGCATTTCACCTAGATAAAAATTATATTTTACTGTACATCATTCTAATAAATAGTGAAGAAGATATCATTGATTCAAGATGAGTTAGCCTACGAACCGCACGGTATGACCGACCCGAACGGGCAGACGACGTTGACGATTTTGTAAATTTTTATACATTTTCGATCTACTGTTAATTTTTATGTGGTTATTTTCTGTTTATTTATTAATTTATATTTTTCTTTGGTTCTTTACTTATTCGAGTAGTAGATTAGTAAGATTTTCATTAATTTCTTGGTGTGGTGTAAGTTTCGGCCCTGCGCGGCATCGGCATAATATTATTTAAGTGTTAAGGAAAGAATGGTCGGTTATTTCAGTTAGGTTATCTATACCGTTGTTATACATTTAATAAATCGTAATTTTAGTTTTTTGAGATTTTATTTGATATTGCTCGCAAAAATTATCGAATTTAATGTAGAAAGGAGTTTACTTATTTCATGTAGTATCTATGTACGCGCGCAAGGAAAACGTGTAAAAAGATTTTTCCGGGTAAATTAGTAAAATTGGTCACTGAAAACCAATAAAAATCAGTTCAGTTGTCCTGGACATTAGCTCAGGTTAATAGAAAGACAGACAGAGACAAAAAATATAAAATTATTTTTTATTGTATTTTGAGTATTATGTAAATAACCACATGCATTTGCAAAAACATAGCACAATACATTTAATTTTAATACTTTTAAATATTTATTTTTCTTTGATAATATTGATAATGTAGCTAGTTTTGCTTAGTTTTTATTTATTAATATTTTACTTTGGTAACGCTTACTTATTATTTTTGTTCATTTGAATTATTATAATTAGATATTTTTTCTAATAATAAGAATTTACTTATTTTTCGGATAATTATGATCATTTAGGCTTTTATTTTATTACCAATCCTATTAAAAACTGAAAACAATTTCATAAATATATTTAATAAGCATTCGTATAGTTCAAGCGGGCGAAAAGCGTCCGGGTCCGCTAGTCTACAATAAATAAAAAAATATAGTATTTTTAAAAATCGACATTAGTATTGTCGACGTTAAATGTAATTTATGGTGGAAGGGCTCGAATTACTTTCTACTACTTTGCGCTCCACTTGGAGGTAAATTAAAGTTAATTATGAAAATTGTTTCACGTCCAATATCTATATAAAATGTATTATGATTATTATTTTTACATCATTTTTTATAGTAGAGCATAATAAGTGACTCGAAAGCAAAATTGCTCTAAAATCAGAATACATTGATAACTAAACAAATATGTAAACAGGCTTTGCAGTTTATCTTGAACTGTTAGGAATAAATTTTAAATAATTGAATATACTACGACCAAGATTTTCAATAGATAAATATTTAATTAGTGCTCTTGCATAACTGTATTTAACAAACCAAAGCTCTTGTTGTTTCTCCCGCTGAACGCCGTTCATAGCCGTGTAGCGTTTCCATATAATGTTAATAAAAGATTCATAAATACAACGGTTGGTGAAGTTTATTTGAACAACTGCAAAGCGGAAATTAAGAAATTCTTAACTAATTACTTTGTATAAGCTATTTTTATTTATATAAGTAAACAATCATATTTTTAAACTACATTATTCTTTGTCTTTGTCAAGAGATCACAGTTGCCTATAAATAATAATATTCGCTTTCGTACTAATTTCAGGATTGTAGGTCAACGGGAAGAACAACTTATAGAATTTGACTTGAGATTGAGATTGAGTGCCTATGCACTCATTTTGTATGAAATTAACTTTAAATATAGGTTTGTAATATTTTTTTCTGGCGAAATATTAATATTTTTTTCACTTTTTTATTTTTTTTATTTGCATTGTTAATTCTCACTTCCCAAAAATGCCAAATTTCACAATTGTAAGTCACGGCGAGTACATTATAGGTTGTGATTGCGCAGCGAATTTCATACAAAATGCAGTAAAATCGATGCATAAATGATCATATCTTTTGATTGCGTTGACTTAGAAGCTTAAGCTGTTCTGTGCTTCAAGGGAACGTAAATATTTAATATTAATTTCAGTTTCACGTGGTCTTGAGATAAATGGTCTTGACAGACGTACAGAACGACAACCAAGTGATCTTAGAAGGTTTCCGTTTTTACCTTTAGTGGTACGGAACCCTGAAAATTAAGACCAAACGATTACGACACACGGAGTCAATCATTTTATGTAACAAAGCAAAATTAGTTTTCTTTTTTAATGTGATCTAACAGACATCAAAATTAATATTTTAGTTATATCAAGACTACTACGTTTACTATTAGTACAGACCCGACAATATTATTAAATAGGAAAGTAAAACATAATACACATAAGTATATTACTATAATAATAATAATAATAAGAAATAATACTAATATGTGTTGATTGAATCATCTTATAATTTATTACACAGCCACAATATCTTAATAGAATAACATGTAGTCAATTATTATATTTATACAAATTAGCATATAAAAAACACAACATAAAAAAATATTCGATAATAAATACAATATACATAATATGAAATACATGAGAAGTGTCGTTATATAATTAAATTTCATATCAAAATATAAAAATTCTTCTTAAAAAATGTTTAAGACAGTATACAGGGTGGAAGTGTCAGCAGCACTTTAAAAAAAACACCGTTTTAACTACTCTATAAAAGCCTAATACAATTAATATTTTTTTTCCCCAAAAATGAAAAATGATTTTTTCAAACAAAATAAATAATAAAATGATTGTTGTAATATAAAACGCCATTTGTCAAGAACGACGTACGCAGACATAAATCTATCAAAGGGAAACCGCCGCATATGCCTCATTCCAAAATCAAGTTGTAGGTATTGGCGGCAAAGTTCAAAGTTGATTAACCTTTAGTAGTATTTTCGTAGTAGTATGTGTTTACGTTATTGGTATCTATGCATAACTGCGTCACACGAAATACAGTTATGGACAAACATCGTGAAATGAAAAAAAAATCCTACGTCTAAACTGTTGAGGTATCTTGATTAATTTCTTTAGGTATGGGTTTAAAATATTTTACCCTATATGCTGTTCCCGTAAAAGAAGCGCTGACACTTCCATCCTGTATAGTTATTGAAATAAGAATCACACTGCTAAGTGGAATGAAATTTTAGTAATAATTAAATTAAATTATTTAAGTATATAATATAATTAATAATAATAATTATATTATATACTTAAATAATATAATTTTTATTTATGTTTATATCTTTGGTGTATATATTGTTATTGTAAATGCAATATGTCAGCTTTTTTATTTGAGCAACACTTGTTATTATTGTGACTCTCTGTCTATAATTAATAAGTGTTAAATATCAATTTGTACGTAATTAAAAAGTTTGGCAAATAATTAAAAACTAAAATATACATAAATATAAAGGTTTATGAGTATTTATCATCTGTGGACAAAACATTTAATACTTAATAAATATAACAAACAAGTAATTTAAATAAAAACTCTTAATACTTATAAGAACTAATTAAAAACAGTTCCCAAAATAGAAATTTAATTCTAAGAAAATAGTCTTCAAAAGTCACAACCATTAATGTAATGAGAAACTACGACTACAACAAACCACATTACATTTCAAGCGTTCTAAAGCCCCGTTGACCACCAGCGACAATACCAACGACAAAAGCTTACTACCACAGACAACAATTTGTTACATCACTAGCTTTAGTGACAAATGACTACATTCTACAAATATCAATCACGTGACATAAATTTAAAATTACTCCTAGAAGTGACATCGTTTTTTCATCGTATTAATTATCTTGCTCTAAAGTTTAGTTTTAGTTAAAGAGAGCTTGACTGAACGTGTTAACTTATTAAAGCAAATCTCACTTGGAGAAATACATATATTAAACTTTTTTAATATTTATATTTTTTTAAACTATATTGTAATGATTCTATATTTATAGTTTTGATATTCGCAATAATTTATTATAAAAAATGTAAATCGATGTCTTTGTTTAATTAAAAGTTATTTTCGAATATAAGTTTATAAAATTACCACCAGAGGACACTAATAAAATGACGCTTCATGTGGTCGGAAAATTCGAGATACACTTTTAGACTTGGAGCGCAAAGAGAAAGGGACCCCCTTTCTCTAGAATAACATGATGTATTAGAATTCAAGAGATATATTGTACAAGCTTAATGGTATTTTGTACTGTGAATATAAGTTCTGTAAAGCTTCGAGGTGTTTGATTTCTTTACAATATAAATCAAGCCACAAAGTTGAAAAATTGCTAAAACGCTAATTTTATATAATATTTGGACTATATTTTATCAGATATTTCAAATAATCCAATTAATTTCTCATGACTGGTAGGTTTTATTTTTCTCTACATTATACAGAATCTACATAAAAATGTTGTTTTTGTTGTTGTATTAGTCTAAGACAGTATGTACGATATAAATTGAAATCTTATGACTTTTAAAAGTAAATAATAATTTTAATATATTCTGTAGACATCAATCAAGCCCATCAAACATTTATGTCTTTTTGTACATTCTGATACAATTGTAATAAAAATATTTAAAGCTAAGCTGAAATGGCATAAAACCAATAAGTCAAAGCCATAATTTAAAATAAATAAATAAAAAATAAGCATCAATTGCACATTATAAAGCTAAACAAATCAATAAGCAGTCTTTTCGTTAAATAATTTAAAGCGTAAAATTGCTATAAGCAAAAAATATTGCCACAAAAAGCAGTTAGGCGCTATGTAAACAAAAGACATAATAAGCATCCAGCGCGCAACGGTTATTTGACTTAATATAATTATTTGAATAAAGATTTCTTTTGAAAATATATAATTTCATTAATTTTTATCGGTTTATTGAGGATAGCCCCATTAATCTGATATACAGAGAATTCAAATTTTGGCCACAGCATCTAATGAATCGTACATTAAACTTTTCCATCGTAATATATAATCTTTAAAAAGAGCAATATTTATATAATGAAAAGAAAAAAATATATATTTGTAAACCATTCAGCATACATAACCGAATACTCACTCTTGAAAATTCATTTTAAATAGCTTGAAATTAAGTCAAATTTCCTTATAAAAGTAAAAAAGCAGTCCAAAAAAATCGCATACTTCACATAAAATATGCTTATTAAAATATACAGTCTATTTATATGGTTTTGTTAATAAAGACGTGTGACCGACAACCTTGGGGTTTGAAAACATGCCAATAATCTATAATTACTTACTTGATAACGATTAATTATGCAATTATATTTATATAGATGTGGGCGATTAAGAATATTAACTAGAATCGAAACGAATATTTCGATATTATATACTTTTAACAATAGAACAATGCATAGATTATTACATATTTCTATACTAAGAAATACTCATAATAATATTATTTTAATTACCCACTTCTATTCTACAATATTATATTTAAGAACATTCATAAAGCTTAAAATATAATATTAGAAATAATGTATTGTATACAGTATATTCTTTAAAAAATTGCAGATGAAATATAGCAATAATCTGTGATTATTTCTTTATATGAAAGTTGTAAAGAACTAAATATTATTTTTATTTATGTTCCTATAATGGCTATTACGTACTTTTAAAAATTCAATTAAATTGACATTTTTTTCTGTGTATATGTTAACCTATAATACTGTACTTTTAGACATTAATCATTTGGATCATCTTCATTTTGGCGCAAGAAACCTTAAACATTATAAACTAGTAAATCAGGTAACTTAAGAGGTAGATAGAATGATTCACTTGAGATTTTTTACTGATAAATGCAATTAAATATCACTTCTTTTTTTAAATTTAAAACAAAACTATATCAATCCTTAATAATAAAATACTTGTTAACACAATATTTATCTAAAAAATCAAAATATCCCGAAAATTGGGATTAGTTATGTAATGAAACGATTTAACGAAAAGGCAAAAAATAGTATACCTATTATAAATAGTGTCAACTAGGGGTACTTTAAAGAAAATAAAAATAACATACTAACTAAGACTATAGATGTAGCATATTTTTTGTCGTATTTAGCGTTCTCGTTCTTATAACAACATAAAATTAAAGTAAATAACATTTTTGTAAAATATTACAACCCCGTAGTTCACACTATCTATATACTCGATAAAAAATATAAATAATATCGATTATTTGAAAAAATATCGATTAATTATTTTTAGTCTGTGCATTTTCCGCGTTGGAAGCTAACAGAGCGGACAGAGTAGCGTGAGTTGCACTCAAATTTCCCGACGTAGGAATCAAATTTGGGTTATTTATAATACCATTTGAACCAGAGCTGACTATAGTCACGTTCGGAGGCGGTGTGACACCGTTAGCGAAACCAGTGGACAGTACTTTTTGAGTGTTATGCATCATAAAAGACTTAGTTCCCGTACTGCCCAGTGTTAGAACTTTTTTCAGCATAACAGATGAATTACATGCATTGTCTATCATATCTTTAGTTGTAGAAATGGCGTCGTAATCAACATTTTTTTGTGTATGCGAAGGTCGTACAGCCACATTGAATGATACGCCTGAGGGGGAACGATTGATAATATTTTTTGAAACTATAGCATTATGCAGTATGTTTCCTGTGGGGAATGATTTAGATGTGACATTGACATACTGAGGGGTCGCCATGATGGCGGCGGAGGTTCGTGTGCCGAAGCCGATGATGCTGGCCGTGCCTTGAGACATCACTGTGCTGATTGTACCAGATTTTGTGTTAATTGGTATGCTGTAACAAAAAGATAGTAAGAACTTAAGTTTGGTATAATTCCATGTTGACTGTAAGACTTGCTTAAATCCATCTATCTACTTTTATAAGTTTTAGACAATTTCTTTAGAAGTTTTATATTTTAGTAAGTAAATTAACGAAAATATTAGGTAGTAGCAAATACAATGTCCTAAAAGAAAATATATATTAACAAAGTCATAGCAGACAAAAAACTTAGCAGATTTTCAAGCCGCGCCTCTTGGTTGATCTCCAAGCACTCAGTGTAATTAGGTTTTTTCTTAAAGCCATTCTGTATTTATTAATCATCATTTAGCGTAAGAGAGAGAGAGAGTATACGATTTTTTTAATATCATAGAGCATTATTTGCACACTTAAAAATTAAATTAAATTAGCTTCACGCTGTATCCCGCACACAGCAGGGTAGGCAGAGGGAACCTAGTGTTAAGACACTCCGTTCCCCACTTTCTGCCGAATTCTGGAGGCATTGCGTGTTGAGTGGCAGAACTCAACGCCGCGCTTAACCTCGACACCAGAGCGAAGAAATGGAAATATAAATTTAAGTAAATATTTCATCTCCTCGAGTGGGGATCGAACCCACAACCAGTCGGTTTTGCAGTCACACCTCGTGCCGCTGCGCCACGACCGGCCTCTTAGATATTTGCACACTTAGATACGTAGTATTAGTAATTACCAATGTAAATAAATAAAAAGAGTGACCATACTATTGTATTGGATGGCTTGGGTTGGTTGAGTTTGCTTCTCATAAAGGAGAAATGATTCTACTTAAAATATTTTCCAATACTACTTAACTAGTTTAACAAAATGAAAATTCGCTGGTATTGTCAATGTTCCTCTGTTAATAATAATTTCGCCAATAAATCTCATACTCAAATAAAACTATTATTTTATTAAGGTCTAAGTATACACATATACAAGACACATTTTTTGCCAAAAAAAAAACACTTACCTACGTATCAAATAAATGAAAATGAAATCCCAGTATACCCGTTACTCTAAATAACTAACTATAAATATATTCCTTCATAAAAAAAAACCTTAACTCACCTACGTATCATATGCGAATTGGAACCCGGTATACTCTGTATGGTGACCGTCGCCTGCGGTACATGTTGCACCGAGCGAGGCGCGGGCGCCTTGCTGGTGTAGTAGTGGACGGTGCTGCCGGAGATGCGCGGCGCGAGGTGCGTGACCGGCACGCTGTGGACCATGCCGCTGGTGGTGGAGGCTACTGTTATGCACTTTGTCGTGTTGCTTGTGAACTGAGAATGTAAACAAATAATATCAGTTAATATTATTTTTTTTCATAGCTTTACGCCGTATCCCGCATTTAGCAGGGTAAGCAGAAGATACCAATTGTTAAGACACTTATTGCCCCACTTTTCGTCTCTTTTTCAAACAGATTGCATACTCAACAACGTGGTTAGTCTTCTCCCACAGCGGGAAGAGGAAAATAATACATTCTCCCGAGTGAGAAAAGAATATCTATAAAATTTAAACTATTTTCATTTGAGGTTGGTATTTTTATATATTATTATTTTCATTTGAGGTTGATTTCATTGAGGTTGGTACTTGGATACTGTAGTGTACGGAAAAAAGCACGTTTTTTTTACCGTCATAATATGAATAAAATATAATAGAAAATTTATATTAGCTAATTACGGCAAATTGATTAGATTATTAAAAAAACAATCATTCAATCAGCTTCACGCTGTATCCTGCACACAGCAGGGTAGGCAGAGGGAACCTAGTGTTAAGACACTACGTTCCCCACTTTGAGCCGAGTTCTGGAGGCATTGCGTGTTGAATGGCAGAACTCAACGCCTCGCTTTGCCTCAACACCAGAGCGAAGAAATGGAAATATAAATTTAAGTAAATATTTCATCTCCTCGAGTGGGGATCCAACCCACAACCAGTCACACTTTATGCCCTTGCGCCACGACCGGCCTCATTAAATATATTATTAATATAAAAATCATTGACTGGGATTACAAAATTTAATATATTATGAATTCGTCATAAAATAAGCTTCGAGGACTTATATAAACAAAACTAATGTAATACGTAGTGTGTATATTTTTTTTGTAGGCAGAGGGAAACCAGTGTTAACATACTCCGTTCCCTACTCTCCGCCAAATTTTAAGAGCATTGCATGATAAGTGGCGGAATTCAACGTCGCGCTTTGACTTCGTACCAGAGTGAAGGAAATAAAATATTAATAAATAATAATTCATTAAGTCCAGTGGGATTGAACCCATAACCATCGCGTTTACAGTCACACATTTATGCTCCCTATTTGTGCGCGACAGCGGCCTCATAAATATTATTGTTATTCACATACGAAAATATTTATATTGCAGAAATCGCGTATCTTAAGAAGCCATAGGTTATCGGTACATTTGCCGTACGAAATTAATGAATTATGATGTTGATTATATTAACGATTTGTTCCAGAGCAAAATTTTGCATAGTTAAAATAAATTTGTCTCAAGTTGAGCGCGAAAATTTTATCAATCGGGAGAAATATATCTGTAAGTTTTTTTTTTTTTATATTTAAAGAGGTTTTACGAATATTTTTATATTCAATTATTATTTTTGTTTTTTTTTACATTATTTATTTAGCAAGTGTGATTTCACACGTAGGAAAGAAAAATGCTGACTTAAGAAACATATGAATTTGAACCCGCACCTCTTAGAAACTATCCAAGCGACCACTAACCCATACTTTATCATCAAAGTACGTCACAATTCTTACAACTTATTCATGTTTTTAGCATCTCTGTATGCAGATTGAAAAATATAAATTATTATTTTTTTAAGTATTCATTAACGTTGTTTCATAAAGTAATATTTATATTTTATAGTATAGACATTTATATAGACATATTTAAATATCAAAATAATATCTTCATAGATACATAGTATTCTGCACATAGCAGAGTCTAGGGAAGCTGGGAATCTAAAGTTAAGAAACTCTGTTCCCCATTCAGCCATTTCCGTTCTCGACTTTCCGCCGAGTTCTTGAAGCATTGCGTGTCGAGTGACAGAATTCAACACTCTACTCTACTCTCTCAACTCTGAACTGAACGCTTTGCCTGGTAGCATCTAGTTGAAGCAATGAAAATACTAAATATTTCATTCCTTTGACAGAGAATCACATGTTGTGCGCCTGCGCCACGTCGGCCACATCCTATAAACATTGATATTTACTTAATAAATTACCACTGTAAAATATAATCTAGTATAAATTAGAATACTAAATAAATTAAAGGTAAATTATATTATCCTATTAATATTATAAATGTAAGAGTAGTTATTTGTTCCACTTCACGTAAAAAATACTTAACAGATATAAATAAAATTTTACAATAATATAGCTGATACATCGAAATTACACATAGGCTAAACTTTATGTAAAGATTTCGTATAATTTGGCTATAATATAACAATAGGTCAAAGCGTGGAAAGCATGTGGGAAGCTAATAGACTATAAAAGATACTTACATTGCTAGTATTGAGAGTGGTGCCCAAATCAAATTCATCGCCAACTAGAGTAATAGTGTCTGGATTCGCTCCAGTCAACTTCTCAATAGTTTTCCTAGCATCTGCGTCACTTTCAATGTTACCCAAGTTGCGACTCAAAAACTCTATATCAGATTCTAACAAACCATCGACTAGACTTTGATCATCATCTGCCTTACACAGATCGAAATCATCATTTTCCAACTTAATATCCTCCACTTTGATTTCATCCATATCAATTTCATCTATATTCTCAATCTTAACACTAACATCTAAATCACACACTTTGAGACCATCCACTTTGATTTCATCCAGATCTTCCATTTTGATTCCATCCACTTTTATATCATCCATATCTTCGACTTTTATATCTGCAAAATCCTCTTTGTCCATTGGAACTTCAGAGAACGCTCTAGAATTGTCTGTATTAGTCATATATTGACTTGCATTGAAATTTGCTGAATCAAAATCGTCATGTACTTCTAGTTTAATGTCGTCGATTTTGAATTTATCTTCTTGTGAACTGCTTGTCGACGGCTGAGGACTGTCAGCGTTGGTTAGGTCTCCACTTAGTGCTCTTTTTAATGCATAAGCTTTAATCTTTCGTAGAATGAACGGTGGCACTTTGAACCCAGTAAGTTCTCCTAATAATGGGAGTGAACTATGTTTATAGGCATCACTTGTTGCAAGCTCTTCGATATCGTCTAACACCTGTAAAAGATATAAAAACATGTATAATTTTTATAAATAAACATAAAAATATGATTTTTTTTTTTGGTTTATTATGTATAAAATATGAATTGTGTATATATATGATAAACACAAATCATTTTTACTATGAAAGTATAAATATGCATATAGTATGTTTAATTTGAACATAGGGAATATTTACCACATATTCATAACACAATCGTATGACAGTTTACAGTAAATTAACTAACAAAAAAAACATCTCTTTATTGGATCTACAACACATTTCCATGCAAAAAATATCACCATAATGTAAGTTTTGCCCCCAACAGCATTGGCAAGGTTGTGATTAGCTATCCACTCCTTATCTGCACTATCGGCAGGGTAGCGGAGCAGCCCAGCGTGTCTTGTGTACAGCCGACCACGGGAGTTACCTAGTCCTAGTACCTACAAAAAAAATATATATTTTTTATAATACATTTATAAAAATCACTTCTATTTACATCTCACACAATCAAGGGTTTCTGGTAGATATATCCCTTCAATATAAGTTTTCTGTCAGACATTTTTGTAATCATATATGTTTTACTTTAGTTTTTGAGTAGTACATAAAAACAATAAAAAAAGGAAATTGCCAAGTTATCACAGACTAAGGGTTTAGGCTGTAGGTACAAGTATGTGTGACTTAATGAACAAAGTAAATGAATTACTTAATATTTTCACTTCCTCACTTCAGTAACTTTAAGATTTTGACAGAAAATGGGAAAAAGACTGTCTTAGCACTAGGTTCCCTCTATATGCAGAATTGGTAAAGCTATATGCAGAATAGGTACAGCATGTATAATAACTAAAAAAAATAATTTAAAGAAAATATTCTTACTTTGTGAGCATGAGATCCCATTATAAACAGTGTATCTTGGGTCAATCTTGCCGGATTCCATTTCTCCGGATCACGCAAGCCGGGCGCTGGTGACGATGACCTGCTATCATTGTCCTCTTGTTTAATCTTTTTTACTTTTATAAGATCTGTGTCCATCTCTGTATCCTTTCTTTTATTCAATGATGAATTCTGTAACTGTTAAAATTATTGTATTTTTAGCTTATAGCTTCACGCTGTATTCCGCACATATCATGGTAGATAGAGGAAACCTAGTATTAATACACTCCATTCTCCTCTCTTTGCCTAATTTTCGAAGTCTTTGTTTTCACGAAAATGACTGATTCTCCTGAATGGGAATCGAGCTCACGCAATACCGTGACGAAGGCGATAAAAATTAAATAGTTGTTATAAAAAATATTATTACCATTCACTAATCTTTTTTTTAAATCAAGTTTATTTGTTTCTTTACAGTCAACGAAATAGGTGAAATAGGCCATGTCTCATCTAGGCTTGTCTCTTTATAGGATCTTTAATTTATAATTAAACCATAATTTACCGCAATTTAAGCAAAGAGTAACTTAAATGTTACGACGCGTTTGTATGAAAAGCACATTCAAATTGGACAAGTCATTTCTGATTAGCATGCACAAACACACAAAAATAAAAATGTGTGTTAAATTTAGATTATTTATACAAGTGGACACTAATGACCACAAGCTACTGCAAATTGTTTGAAAAATCGGGTTTCCAAAAAATTGTAATGCAAAATATAAACAAGTTTTATTTAAAACTGTTGATCTCTTGTTTTTAAATAATTAAATATCTTCATATGAATCAAATATATGTATATAAGTAATGCTTAAATTAGGGCTTACCGTATCTTTAGTCAATTTATTATCAGTTTCAACATCACTTGTTTCAAAAGTATTTGCCGGCACTACACGTGGTGGTGTAGAATACAGCAACCTGGTTGCATCCAGCATTGCACGGCAAACTGCACGGACCTAGAATTTTTTTAACTTTACACACAGCTTGGGCAAAGGGAACATGGGAACTTAGTGTGAAAACATTCCCGATTAATACATTTCTGTCCCCCACCTTCTGGCAAATTCTTCAGGCATTGCATGTTATGCAACGGAACTCGTCGCCGCGCTTTGCCTCATTATCCGAGCAGAAATGAACATTTTAAATATTTCAATTTCCTAAATTACTGCTAAATTCTGAACCACCAGCTAGTGGCCATATGCCACGACAATTTTGATATACATAAATATACTCCAAAAGCATAAAATGCGCAATACTGGAAAAACTTTCATTTCCATGAAACAAAATATTATATTAAATATCCGGGAAATCATAATTTTAAAGTAACAAAAGATAAAAATAACAGACTATTTATCATCAGACTATGTAGCGTTCCATAATTTCTCATACAGTTGTGTGAGGGTTAAGGTAAGGTGAGGGCCGTGCCTAGGAATTGAGACTCAAGTGAAATTTTACCCATTCAACTATGTATAAACTTGTTTCCATTGTCGAACCTCCTCCTCCTAGCAACACTAAATTTAAATAAGTGAGGCCTTAAAAATATATTCTTGAAATACATTTTTACTTTAATTTATACATAGTGTAAGAGCAAAATCTCCTTATAGTTTACTTAAAGAACTTGGTGAATATTAAGCTATTGTTAATGAAATTGTAGAACCTACTTCAAAGCCTGTACTAGCAGAATATTATCAAATTTGGAGTTGATGAGAGGGCAAATGTTAAAGAACATTTTAAAGGGGTGTTTGCTCTTCTGTTTTGTGAACTGTTAGAGAGGCCAGCCATGGCACAAGGGCACAAAATGTGACTAGAAAATCTACTGATTGTGGGTTCGATCCCCACTTGAGGATATGAAATATTTATTTTCATTTATATTTTCATTTCTTCGCTCTTGTGTCGGGGCAAAAACATGCAATGCCTCTAGAACTTGGTGGAAGATGGTGAATGGAGTGTTTTAACACTAGATTCCATCTGTCTACCCTGATGTGTGCGGGATACACCATGAAGCTGATTAACTGTTATAAAGGAATATTAGTCTAAGTTGTTTGTTTTAGAAAGATGTTATGTACATCTCTACCTAAATAAAACATAAACAACAAACATATTGTTAAATATTTGTAAATATACCATAATCTACTATAATATTCTTTCCCAAGTATGAATACAAAAAAGTAATTATTCATTGATATATAACAATTTTTTTATTGATTACTCATTGAATATATAGAGTAAATAATTAATTTAATTATTTTACATACCTGATCTTCACTTACAGATTCATCTCCTAAATTTAATCTAATATTGTTGACAGCAGGAACAAAGAATTTCTGTAAAAGCAATCATAATAAATTAGTTTATAATAAACTATAATATTCAGAGATTTTGAAAACCATTTTTTTAAATATGTAAATAAAATATTTAAAATAAGTAAAAGAATAATATAAACACGCAGCTAAGTTATTTAAAATTGAGACATTTGTTCAACAACAAAGGATAAAATTTAAATTTGAAGAATTAAACCAAAATAATAGAATAATAAAAAAAAATCAAGAATTTAATCATTGCCTTCAATACAGACATGTGTAGGTATATATATTTTTGGGTTCATGCTTTGTCATGTATTACAGGGTAAGGCAGAGAAAGACTAATGTAGTCCTTGGTCTTTAATTTCAAGTTTCAAATGTGTGTTGAGTGTTAAACACAATATTGTACTTTGTGTTACCAAGGCAAGATAAACATAATTAATTCCTCCTAGTGAATATTGAACTCACAACTATGCACTGATTTTACAGTTGGACACTATGCTACTCAGCCACTATGCCCTCAACAAGTATAATATTTTACATATATGTTATAATATAAATTTAAAGTAGTTTCATTATAATGACCTTTAAAAGAAAATATGATAATACATGTAATATCCTCTCTTGAGAATTTTACATTTTAATTTTAATCATGTACATATTTTTATATACATAAAGACAATTTACTATATATGTGTACTCTTAAATTAAGAAAAAAAATCTACTTACTTCTAAGTATTTTTTGATAACTTGATCAATTTCTCGAGTAACTGCGGATTGTATAGTTTGGCGTAGCATATCTAGAGATTTATTGGCACTTGCTCGAAATTCAGCAATAGGTCTCGAATGCGGCTGCACAGGACCAGGCAGACTAAATCTTCTATGCATAGCAGCGAGTGTACTAATGGCTATTTGACGAGTAATAGGCTGTTTCTAAACAATAATAAATATGACGAAATTTACCAAAACTGTGAATGAAAACTTGAACCTCACTGGTATAAACAACAATAACTAACATGTTTTTCTTACCGTTTGCATATTTACTGGAGTTCCTGCACGAATATTAATTATTTTCGCTGGTGACTGAAAGTTCCATGTACCGTTGGTATTTTCCAATACTGCTACGTTTTTATTCGTGTCTATACTACCATTATTCTTTTGAATCACCATTTCGATTAAAATGCTCTTGCTAATTTCATTAATAATGTTGTCATAGCTTACGTTATTATACTTATACGCTAAGTTTTCAACTACAAATTATATTTCAATTCTATGTTTGAAAAGCTTAGTTTAAATCAATTTCCAAGTTCGTTACACGCATATATACTTTAAATAATTTTAACTTTTGTTATTACAATTGCACTCACTTTAGTCAATTTAATTATAAGAAATTGAAATAATATTTTCTTATATTTAATAGTCAGTTATATTATTTATTGTTTGATTTTAAAGTACTTGTTTCGTTTATTATCAAAGTTGACAAATAGAAAAGATATCGTAAAACAAAGCGTAAATGAAGTACGCCAAACGATTAGGGCTGCGAAATCAAGAAACAATATAATAAAGATAAAATTATTTTACGAATAAATTACTTAATATATATACGCTGTAGATTTTATTTTATCAATTTTTTTACCTAAAACTAGATTTATAATAATATTTAAAAAAGTTAAGTTCATATATTAGATATTACGGTACTTATCTATAATTATAATAACAACGTAAGTAACTCTGTTCTGTCTGTTCTGTTTTCGTCGAATCAGAAATTGGAAATAGTTTATTGAATTAACTAAATCTTAAGTTTTTAATGTTCTGTTGTATGATTTTGTTTGAAATATTATTGTTTGTATGACGATAGAAAAAAAATAATATTTTATAAAATAAAAAATACTGAAATTTAAGATTCTCCCCTCTTAGAGTTCTCCAATGTAATTTGACCTCATGTCTATGGAATCAATCGTATTAAATACGGTTCAGCTTAGAATGTGTGAATAACGAACGTGTGAAACACGAGTCACGACCACTTGCGTAAATATATAAAGCGAGGCCACCGTCGCTATTCCTAACCCGATCGATGACCGCAAGTTTCCAGTTCCACCGGGAGTGTTTGCAATATCTTAGTGACAGAGTATCCTTTATCGTACCCACCCAATGTCAATGTAAAGATCAATAGGAACATGAGGCTAATGCTGTTAGCGTTAGCCTCATGTTCCTTAGTTGATAAAGTAAGGTAAATTAGATATATACAATGTGGGACATAAATAAATATTATTTTTGCGAGCAATATCAAATAAATCCCCAAAATGCTTAAATAAAACATTTATTTGGTGCATAGTAGTATAGATAACAATACTAAAATAATGCATATTCTTTTCTTAAGTACACTTAAATAAATATTTATATAGCACTGATATATTAAGTCGCGCAGAGGCTGCTATTTAATACTTAAATATAAAACGTATGGTATTCATATAGTATTTGATGTATTATAGATTTCCAATTCACTATTCCTACTAACATTCTCTCTAATCTTACTAATATTAGAAATGTGAAAGTTTGTAAGGATGAATTGATGTTTGTTCTTTTTTCGCAAATAACTATTTTATTTATTAACGATTAGATGAAACTTTATAATTATATAGTTTCTATATCAGAATAGCACATTGACACAACAAAAAATTATGTAAAGATTTAGTATAATTTAGATTTAATGTAACAATAAGTTTAAGCAGGCAAAGCTACGCTTGAATCGTTAGTTAACTATATATTACATTTTTTTTTTTAGCTTCACGCTGTATCCCGCACACAGCAGGGTAGGCAGAGGGAACCTAGTGTTAAGACACTCCGTTCCCCACTTTCTGCCGAATTCCGGAGGCATTGCGTGTTGAGTCAACGCCGCGCTTAACCTCGACACCAGAGCGAAGATATGGAAATATAAATTTAAGTAAATATTTCATCTCTTCGAGTGGGGATCGAACCCACAACCAGTCGGTTTTGCAGTCACACCTCGTGCCGCTGCGCCACGATCGGCCTCTTTTAATAATTGCAACATTTTTTGTTATTACTTCGACTTCTAATGATTATAACCTAATGTGTAAAATAAACCTTAACCTTCTACGATAGATGAACTATCCAATACAAAATGAAAAATAAATCATGAAATCACTAAAATATAATATTTATTTTGTGAATGGTGTTTTAAGATTAATTTGAAAATTTACAAGTTGCGATTGAGTGAAGTTGAGTGGAGATCACAATGGAACATAAGCTTGTGTCAACCCTAACAACAGTTTTCCTAATTGTCCCTTGTGTGTTTATCTAGTCTGCGATTCTATTCACCCCAACTTATAGATGTGTAAATATCTGAACTAGGAACTCAGATTTAAATCTTTTTATTGTTTATTGTAGAATAAAACATATACCGTTTTTTAATTAGTTAATTTTTAAGTTAATTTTTACGATTAGTTTTTTTAACGTTTATTTATCATTTGGCAGCTCTGATCAAATTTCAAACGTCACAACTCTCAATATAGTATAATTTTCAAGGACTTATTGACTTTTGACTTCTGCAAATGAAATAGAAGAAAGCTTCGATTAGCAAATAATATTTATTTGGATTACAGAAAAAAATAATTGAACTTTTGACTTGTTGAACATCGGTGCTACTATAAACGTAAGTATCTATTTAACTTATAACGTATATACTTTTTTAGTTAAAATAAAATAAACCTTTAGGAATCGATAATAGTAATAATTATTTATACCACTTATTACCACGTAGCTAAACGATACAGTTATCTGTGATATCTATGAACAGTTTCTTTTTATAATATATAAAATTATAGCCCCACACCAAACTCGACTATCAATTACTTAAGTTGAGTTTTATTATTTAGTTGCTTACCAGGCACTTCACTCTGGCCATTGGCTTCGAAACGATCGTGACGTTACGACGTTTCACATAACTGTATAATTATAACGTTATTATATTTTACAGTGAATTAATATCACATACTAGTAAGTTTTCACTTATTTCTTATAAATAATAATTTTAAATTATAAATCATATCATATTTATTTTAACTCGCTTAAGAGTATTATTTTTATTTACGTTTTCAAAGCAACCATTTGAACTTTGTACAGGGAAAACTAGTTTTTTGTGAGATGGTAACTGACAAAAATGTGTTGCTTAATATTGTAATAACAGTTTTTATTCTTTATTACATATTCAGTATATGAATATTTATAAATAAATTTTTATAGCATTTTATAATTATATTCTATTTAAGTTTGTCATGAGAACTGTGCCAGGTGAAAGAATAATCACAATTTGTTCTTAATTCAAGTAATACTTTGGTACTCTAGCTTTGCTTTCAGCTTAGATAATACTTAGTTCACTAAAATTCTTTTATTAAAGATAAAAATAAAAGATTATTCAGGTATTTTCTATTTTTAAAATGTATTCTCTCTTCATATTGTCAACATATTTAATAAGCATAATTTACTATTATTTTGATCTTCTATTTGTTGTAAATCATAAGTTTCAAAAGTTTAATTGTTACATTAGTATAATTATGTAACATTATCATAACTTTGTAAATATATGATGAACCATTTTATGATGATTTTTACTGCCAGTTTTTTATTTTATTTTATAGTACAAATTAATTCACCGACTGAATCATAAAATATTTGGAAGAATATTATTTATGCCATAGGATATGAAAAGAGATATGACATTGTGAATATAAAAACAATTCTCTATTACATATCTTCATACAAAAAAAGTTTATTATTGATAAAGTAACTTAATAAGGCTGTTGTGGCACAAGGGCACAAAGGTGTAAACTGTAACATGACCGTTTTGGGTTTGATCCAATTGATGAACTCAAGGAAATCAATTATTATTTATTAATATTTTTATTTTTTTGCTCGGCACTAAGGCAAAAACCTGGCGAAAACCCAGTGAGTTCTGCCACTCAACACACAATACCTCCAAAGATTTGTCGGAAAGTAGGGAACGGAGTATGTTCACATTAGGTTCCCTCTGCCTATCCTGCTGTATGTGGGGTACAGTGTGATTTTCCTTGATTCTTATTTTTTAATTAATTAGGTGTATTATTAAGGTGTTAATAAGTATGTGGTAATTAGGTGTATTGTTTGTTATATTATATAGGGTGGGGGCACCATTTTAAATGAAACCACAGTTTTAACTACTCTATAAAAGCCTAATACAATTTAAAAATATTTTTTTCCCAAAAATAAATAATAAAATTACTGTTGTAATATAAAAGGCCATTTCTCGAACGACGCACGCATACATAAACCTATCAAAGGGAAACCGCCGCATATGCCTCATTCCAAAATCAAGTCGTAGGTATTGACGGCAAAGTTCAAAGTTGATTAACTTGTAGTAGTATTTTTGTAGTAGTATGTGTTTACGTTATTAGTATCTATGCGTAACTGCGTCACACGAAATACAGGTATGGATAAACATAGTGAAATGAAAAAAAAATCCTGTCTAAACTGTTGAGGTATCTTGATTAATTTCTTAGGTATGGGTTTAAAATATTTTATCTTATATACTGTTCCCGTAAAAAGAGCACTGTCACTTCCATCCTGTATAAATAATTTATACAGTCTTTTTAATAATTTATGGTATTTAATACTTAGCCTCTTTTAGTAATTATAGGCTGAGTAGCATGATTTGTAGTTATGCATAACTTATAAAATAAAACAAATATATGAAATGTTGTATAATAATGATAACAATTATTTAAAATTACAGTTCACCAACTATCACACTTGCTTTATCTTAATGACATCATGTTAAATATAATATAATAATATTTTATGCATTTGGGATTATAAACAACACATAATTCTTTAATCTTTGCATACTTTAATTTATTTTTAGGACTTATCTGTAAGATTATATCAATTTGTTTTTTTATTTTGGCACTCCTTTGTATTATGAAACATAAAACAATAGTCAACAATAAATTGACCTTTTTTATTTGCTTCACACTTTATTTTATATATAGTGTACTTATATGTGGAATAAAATAAACAATAAAAAATGTGTTAAGACATTCCATTCTCTGCATTGTGCCCAAATTTCAGAATGCATGTTAAGCAATAGGTATCAACAGCAGTCTTCCGTCAGAACAAAAATAAAAATTATTAATTGCTCCAAGTGGGCACCAAACCCACAACCATTAGTTTTTTAGTAAGACTCTGTTCCACTTTGCCACAACAGTGGTAACTACTACTGATCTAAGCATTTATGCAAATGTGAATTAAAAAAAATTAAAGTAATGTGACTTATTTGAATAGCTTTATTTGAATTCATGATAAGTCATGGTCTTACTACAAGGGTCACATTTTATTGTTATAATACTAAAATAGTTTAATATTGAATTTAGTCTATAAAGTAATTTATGCATTTTTTCTTAATAAAGCTAAAGCTATAATTATAAATTTATTTCATATAAACCTATGAAACAAAGAAAATGCTAATAATAATTAATGTACTAACATAATATCTTTGATTTATTCACATGAACAAGAATAAGTTTTTAATAATTTTATGTAAGCTATTATATAAATATTGTTATTATAATATATTAAAATAAATTATTTTGTTTTTGTAGGTTTTCTTTCAAAATGTCGAAAATAAAGGCCGGGCCCGTTGTTGACATCCTCGGCGATGAAATGACTAGAATTATTTGGGATTTAATCAAGGATAAATTAATTTTGCCATTTTTGGACATTGAATTACATGTTTACGATTTGGGAATGGAAAATCGTGACAAAACTGATGATCAAGTAACAATTGATTGCGCAAATGCGGTTAAAAAATATAATGTCGGTATTAAATGCGCTACTATCACCCCTGATGAAAAAAGAGTTGAAGAATTCAATTTGAAAAAAATGTGGAAGAGCCCTAATGGAACTATTCGTAACATTCTTGGAGGAACTGTTTTTAGGGAAGCCATTATTTGTAAAAATATTCCCCGATTGGTCACTGGATGGGATAAACCAATTATAATTGGTCGTCACGCGCACGCTGATCAGTACAAAGCTACAGATTTTGTAGTCCCTGGCGCAGGAAAATTGGAACTTGTATTTACGCCTCCATCTGGAGAGCCCATTAGACATGTCGTGAACGAGTATAAAGGCGCAGGTGTTGCTCTCGGTATGTTCAATACTGATGAGTCTATTATTGATTTTGCACACTCATCTTTCAAATATGCTTTGGATAGAAAATATCCTCTGTACCTTAGCACCAAAAATACAATTCTCAAAAAGTATGATGGTCGCTTCAAGGACATCTTCCAAGATATTTACGACAAAGAATACAAGAGCCAGTTTGACAGTGCCGGTATTTGGTACGAGCATAGGCTGATTGACGATATGGTTGCCTACGCCATGAAATCTGAAGGAGGTTTTGTATGGGCCTGCAAGAACTACGATGGGGACGTGCAGTCTGACTCTGTTGCCCAAGGGTACGGATCATTGGGTCTTATGACTTCAGTGCTGATCTGCCCCGATGGTAAAACTGTGGAGGCTGAGGCGGCTCACGGTACAGTCACAAGACACTACCGTTTCTACCAGCAAGGTAAGGAGACATCCACAAACCCTATCGCGTCTATCTTCGCTTGGACTAGAGGACTCTTGCATCGTGCTAAGTTAGACAACAACGATGCCCTTAAAAACTTCGCTGAAACTCTTGAGAAAGTTTGCATTGACACAATCGAATCTGGTATAATGACTAAGGACCTCGCTATATGCATCAAGGGCATGAATAATGTTAAGAGATCCGATTATTATGAAACCTTTGAGTTTATAGACAAGCTAGCTGAAAATTTGAAAAAGAGTTTAGGCCAGTGACTAAATAAGAAGAAAATGTGTAATCTTTAATATTTTTTCTATTTATATAAATCATTTTATAAACATGTAAGGGTGGTGTAAGGATATATTAACGCATTTATTTAATTTTCATTAAATTATACAATTTTAACAAATTTGCAGTTTTATTTTTCAAATTCTCAAAAAAATTGTTAATATTTTACATTATCAACAATTATTATCTTGATACCACACACGTTCACGATAAGTGATGATAAGTTGAGACCGCAATATGCAAAGATCACAATGTTTTGTACAGAGTAAATACAATTATATTACCAAGGCCATCAACACTTATGTATTAACCGATAAGTAAAAAAAATACTTTTATGAAATCTATAAAAAGGCCATAAAAACTTAATTAACATTTGTGAGCATCTAGGCGTTAGGCAGAGAGAACCTAGTGTTAAGTCACTCCGGTGTGTACTTTCCGCCAAATTTAAAGCATTGCATGTTGAGCGGTGGAACTCCACGTTGCCCACTTTTGCCTTGAGTTACGTCACCTAATAATATACGACTATAGGCGGCCGGACGATCAAAAATTGATAATATTGCTCATAAAATAGAAATTGAGGCCAGTCGTAACGCAGGGGCACAGCCATGCTACTGTTAGCTCGACAGGTTGTGGGTTCAATTTCCACTCGAGGATATGATTATATTAATATTTTACTTGCTCTGGTAACAAGGCAAGGCAATGCCTCCGGAATTCAGCAGAAAGAGGGGAGCGGAATGTTTTAATACTAGGCTCTACCTACTAGTGTAGGTAGGCTACATACATTTTGTAACATTTCACAATAAATTTATTACAGTTTCATAATACTTCAATATTATCATCAGTATAAAATGCTATATCTTGTCATCGAGATTATTATTTACTAGCGGCCCGCCCACGGCTTCGCTCACTTGTACTACATGATTATTGATTTAATAAACAGAATTGACTGGCAACTATAATTAATTCTAATATGATTCTTTTAATACATTATCGTAATTTCTAAGAGTTTAATTAATTTAATTTACTCCTTCAGAAACAGCCTTAAATGTTTTTTTTTATGGAAAAGGACAAGGCAAACGAGCGTTCGCGTCACATGCTGGTAAGTGATTACCGCCGCCCACGACCCCGTGAAACACCAGAAGAGCTACAGGTCCATTGACGGCCTTTAAGGTGAACATAGACGCGCTTTTTGAACGTACCCATGTCATATCGACCTGGAAACACCGCCACGGTTAGGCCATTCCACAGTTCCGTGGCGCGTGGAAGGAAGTTCCTACGAAACCGCACAGTAGTGGATTGCCACGTATCCAGGTGGTGTGGATGATATTTTAACTTATGACGTACTGTGCGGTTAAAATTCGGAGGGAGGTAACAGGTCAAACAGTTCTTCAGAACACTCCCCATGATAAATGCGATAGAGACCGCACAACGAGGAGACGTCTCTACTCAAAGCCAAAATGTCAAGCCTTTCACAGATCATTGGGTACCCAATGATTCGAATGGCTCTACCTTGTATGTGATCAAATGGTTCACTGGGATGCACCAGCCCAGAGATGAGAACAGTACTCCATATGAGGCCGAACCTGGGCCATATATAGGGCCAAACGGTGTTTTGGCGTGAAGTACCGTCTCGCTCTGTTGATGACCCCTGCTTTCTTCAAGGCCAACTTGGCCTTGCTTTCCAGATGATCGCGATACTGGCAGTCACTCGAAACATTAAATCCCAATATACTGATACTGGGCACAACTGTAAGGGGAGTGTTTTGAATGACTGGCAATACGATAAATGGGATTTTTTTAGTTAACGCGCAAACTTGTGTCTTCAGGGGGTTAAACTGAACTAAGTTCCTTTCACCCCATGAGGAGACATTGTCGAGGGATACCTCAACAGAAGACACAAGTTTATTTCGGCAAAGTTCAGCGCTTTCCCGAGAAAGACTTGCTCGGCCGGAGTAAACAGCGTCCTCATCTGTATAGCAATGAATGCTAGAATCCTCTAACATGTCATTGATATGCAGAAGAAACAGCGTAGGGGACAGCACGCGGCTTTGGGGAACGCCAGGGTTCAGGGCATATGTTTGGAGCAAAAACCGTCGACAGCGACCTTGATGCTGCACCCAGTGAGAAAGCTGGCGATCCACTGGCATAAATTCTCGGGAACCCCATACGATGGAATGTTTAGCCAGGAGCGCGCCAAGCCACACTCGATCAAAGGCCTTCGCCATGTCCAAACTAACTGCCAGGCCCTCTCCCTTACTTTCAATAGCCGCAGCCCAGCGGTGGGTTAGGTAAACCAGAAGATCACCGGTTGAGCGACCACGGCGGAAGTCATATTGTCGGTCATTAAACAATCAGTGATCCTCTAGATAAACCAAGAGCTGGCTATTGATAATGCTCTCCATGACTTTTGAGAGTAAGGAGGTGATAGCGATAGACCTGTAGTTAGATGGATCGGAACTAGGGGTCGCAATCCGGGATTCAAAAATCCCGGGATATCGGACCGCATATAGACTTAAAAATCCCGATTTTATTTTTACAAAAAACCGGAATTTTCGATATTTTCGGATTTTACAAAATTAAAATTAGTTATTCGAATTAAAACGTGCCTGCTATTAAATCCAGGTTTCTTTAAGATATACAATGGTACATAATATACATCGGCAAAAATAAGCGATAAGTTTTCCTCAAAATTCAAAATTTTACGACATTAACCGAGTTTGACCGGCCCGACCAACGAACGCACGAATACCGTATTTTCTCGCTGCGCGTCGTTGTTGCGCGTCTTTGTTGCACGTCGTTGTTGCACTCTGTTCTTGCTCGTCGATGTTCCAGGTGTCATTATTGTTTTTCGTTAATGTTGATTGATATAATATATATTATAATATTTTTTTTGTTTTAAATATGTTAAATAATATACCTACCTATAAGATATTTTTTGTAGCAAATTATTAGAATAAGTTCTCGCTGTTTTTTTTTGTTTAAAAAAAAATAATTTAAAATATTATATAATGCTTATAATGACATTACTCAAAGTATTGTCCATCATTAGAGACCACTTTCTCCCATCTCTCTGGTAGCAATTGAATCCCCCGTCGGAAAAACGACTCATCTTTCGAGGCAATCCAGGAATCAAGCCATTTTTCGGCTTCTTCAAAAGAATGGAAGCGCTGCTCGCTTAAACCGTGCGCCATCGACCGAAACAAGTGGTAATCGGAGGAGGCTATGTCCGGTGAATACGGCGGGTGGGGTAGAACTTCCCGTTGATGTGTTTCCAGGTAAGTTTTGACTGGTTTTGCCACATGTGGCCGAGCATTATCATATAATCAAATCACTTTGTCGTGTCTCTGCTCGTATAGTGGCCTCTTTTCTTTCAGAGCGCGACTCAAACGCATCAACTGAAGTCCATAGCGAGCTCCCGTGATAGTTTCATTAGGTTTAAGCAGCTCATAATAAATTACGCCCTGCTGATCCCACCAAATGCAGAGAAGAAGCTTAGAACCATGGATATTTGGTTTTGGCGACGATGTTGATGCGTGACCCGGCATGCCCCACGATTTTTTTCGCTTTGGATTGTCGTAGTGAATCCACTTTTCATCCCCAGTGACGATACGGTGCAGAAAACCTTTTCTCTTTTGCCGTTGAAGCAACAATTCACACATGAGAAAACGTCGTTCTACGTCTCTCGGCTTCAACTCATACGGCACCCAATGCCCTTGCTTTTGGATCATTCCTAACGCTTTTAAACGTTTTGAAACTGTTGACGCATCTACTTGTAACGTTTTCCCGAGCTCTACTAACGTCTGACATGGATCTTCTTCAAGCAATGCCTCCAATTCTGTCTTCAAATTTTGTCGGTGCTCCAGAACGCTCTTTGTCTTCAAGGTCAAAATCATTACTTTTGAAGCGCCTAAACCAGTCTCTGCACGTTGTATTCGACAAAGCATTGTCTCAACGAGAATTCTGTGTGCTTCTGCTGCAGATTTTTTCTGAATAAAGCAGTGCAATAAAATTCCCCGCAAAAACACTTTATTTGGCACAAAAGTACACATTTTCACAAAGGGAAAATAAATATGTAGTTGACACTGTAGTAAACACTATTCTACTATAATTTGAGGTTACATATAGTACTACTTTGGTGATTCGTTACCGTACGAAATTCCATGCACAGAGTGCCGCAACACCATCTTTCAAAAAACAAACTTCAAAAAAAGAACTTATTCAAGGTCCTAATATTATATGTATTATATATCTTTTTTTATAGTATATTTGATAAATATTATTACTAAAGTGATTTATTATTAAACTGTTTATTATAATTAAAAATTGTTTTATTTAGTATATATAATCTAATTGACTACTTCCAGCTTCACGCTGTGTCCGGCATACAATAGGATAGGCAGAGACCTCCCTAAAAATAACCTCCTAACTTAAATCTAAAAATAAGAAGAGGCTTGAAAAATTACTAATTTTGTCAAATCCCGAAAATATCGAAAAAACCGGGATTTTTCTGAAGTCGATATCGAAAATCCCGGTTTTGCTTGAATGGTCCGATATTGCAACCCCTAATCGGAACCATCGCCTTTCTTTGGGATAGGGTGGATAAGAGCGCTTTTCCATGAGTCTGGGACTACGCCGACTGAGTAAGGGTGCCGAAACAAACGCGTTACCACCGGTGTCAGCTCAGGAGCACAAGAACGAAGCGCTAAGGGAGAGATGCCATCTGGCCCGCTCGATTTGTGGATGTCCAAAGAGGACAGAGCTCGCCTAACAGCTGATTGGTTGAACTTAACCTCAGGCATTGAGCTCTGACACCGCGGGATGGTCGGCGGCGTTGTTCCTTCGTCATCCAAAGTCGAGTTCGAGGCAAAGAGAGCGCTCAGGAGATCGGCTTTCTCTTTTGCCGTGTGGACCAAGATGTCCTTTCCGGAGCGTAATGGCAGAAGCGAAGGCTGGCTAAAGTTGCCAAGTGCCGCCTTTGAGAGCGCCCAGAACTGATGTGTTCCGGACGGTTAGCTCAAGCTTCTCGCCAATTTTGGCAATATGCTCGGACCTTGCTCTGGCAATTTGCCGCTTAAAGAACCTAGAGGCTCGGTTATACTTCCTTTTTGAGGTTTTCACCTCCGGATCCTTAATAACCAATGCGTCGGCCCAGATTTGATATTCCTCGCGTTTGCTAGAGGCAGCAAGCTTGCAAGACGTATCAAACCAAGGCTGTGACTTGCCACCGATTGACACTACAGTGCTAGGAATATAAAGTTCCATGTCCTTTAGAACCACGTCGGCAACAGCAGTGGCACAGGTACTAGGATCATCAGAAGAGAAGCAAACCGGCCCCCAGGGATAAGATGAGTAAAATGTACGCATCCCATCCCAATCTGCTGACTTGTAGTGCCGGACGGAACGAGTTGCGGGTGTTCTGCAGCTGCCGCGTTTAATGGGCACGACACTCCGTATCAGGCAGTGGTCAGAAGACCCAAAAGGGGCGTCGACGACAACCTGGTACTGTTCCGGATGTGAAGTCAGCAGAAGGTTCAATAAAGAGGCATTGTGATTGTCCACGTCCGGAAGTCGCGTTGGCGACTCAATCATTTGGGATAATCCGTTCGCCATAGCAAGATCAAATACAGCCTTCTCCGCGTGGTCGGTGGTGTGTGGTCCAAGCCAACTGGCATTGTGCGCATTAAAATCGCCAAGTATCACGACTTCAGCGGAGGGGTTTTGTGAGAGCATATCGTCGATAGCCGATTGAATGAGCCGATCCGTTTCTGCGTTACCACTGTGGGAATTGTAAAGGCATGCGTAGACTCGGGCACGATCGTCCGAGTCAACATGGAGCCAGATAGTAGACAGGTAGGTTCCGACCTTCAAAATGGGCAAGACGACGGAAACTTAGCTCCTCTCTTACGAACACAGCGACCCCTGCATGAGGCATAAAGTTATGTTCTATTTTGTAGGGGTATTGGAGATAGGTTGTGTCGCTCGGACGGGCAATTTGAGTCTCCGTCATGAATAACAAGGCCGGCCGTGCCGTCTCGAGATGTTAAATTATTAATTTGGATAAGGATTCATAATATTCTTCGTAGATAACTGTAATGCTTGCATATTAACTCCTGTACAGTTGTGAAATTAGTATTACAGAGTAACAAAGTAACGATGTTTTTAGGCATTTTTATACAGATTTGTTTCAAACGAACGAACAAACCGAAGAATCTATGTATTTTTTTAATATTTCTTTCTTCTTTGAATATTAAGTATCACGTTATTTATCTCTGTGTAAAAATATAAATTTTTAAAGTATTATTGTTCATAGTACAAATAATAAAGTAAACAAAATTAAATTGTTGGAGAAGGTTACCTTCATAAATCAGTATAGTTAAGTTTAAGTCGTAATTAATTCATAATTACGACTTAAACTTAACTGTTATGATTATATATTTTTATCAACAATCATCCTTTTCCTTTTTCGAATGAGCAGTATGCTGTTGGCCCTACTGGCCTCTACAGCGTCACCGGGCTTGGGGAGACCGAGCCAAAAGAGCTCTGACCTTGGCTTGGCTACCGTGGAAGGCACCAACAAATGAGAACACAGTGTCGCAAGGGCGTCTCCTTTGAGACTCGGACCGCGACTTGCGTACACCGTTTGTAGTGGGGGACTTTGCTTCGCTCAGTACGAGCTAGGCCTACTGGGTAGGACTCTTGATGCCCTTTTTGATTGTTAGTTGCGGGCACCTCTCGCGCCGAGGCGCGATTGGGCCACAGAAAAACTGAGACCTCGTCTCCACCGGCGGGGACGGTGTGTGTAGCGTGTGTGGCTGCGGTTGTGTGTAGCCCTACCTACATATTTTGGATCGTTCGCTTTAGTGATGGAGTCAGCATCATCGGTTAAATCAACAATCATATAACCAAGACGTTTTAAATGTCATTCTTTAGCCCACAATCTTACCAGCGCGATTCAGAAAATGATGCTTTAGGCACAGCGCCATCTATTGGGCTTTAAGTTAAACTGTAACTGTTCGGACAGTTAAAAAATGTCGTTTTTATATAAAATTTCACTAAATATATTTATCGAAAGCGACGTTTTACTAAATACATATTATATTATACTATACAGTAAAAATACAAATTTATTACAAAGAATACATTTATCATAAAGAATACATCATACATTTATTATAAGTATAGATATAGATTGCTATATAACTTTCGCAGGCAAACGAATGCCTTGAGTTCATTCAAATGACGATAATTTTTTTAATGAACCTTTTGATGAAACAAACTTTAAATGTTATGCCGAGTTAAAAGAAAGTAATTACTGAAAGTTTTAAGTAATTTGATTCAGTACTTTCGGAGTTTAGCGTGATCGTATAGACAGACAGACAGAGAAATATTTTTTTTTCTATTATTCTTTTTAAGTGTCCCTCTATCCATTTCAGTCAAAATTACTAAATGTACAGACAAAATATTTTTACTGTTTTTTTTATATATAGAGATTTTTTTTTGGTTACTTAGAAACAAAAATAATTCGATTGGACATTTAGATTTAGACTTAAAAAATATAAGAATAAAGTATTACGTCGGAAGAACGTTTCGTGCTAAAAAAAATAAACAGGCGTAAGAAAATTTTATCTGTATGTAACAAATTGTAACTGATCTCTATCTGTACATGGAAGATATGTAACTAAGAAAAACTATATTGGAGACAATTTATTAACATAGTAGAACCCAAAAGAATGTTTTTTTTACCTGTTTATCTGTGCGTTTGTAATTTCAGAAATAGCTTAACCGATTTAAATGCAATTTTCACTATTGTATTGTGTTAAGCTTCTCTAAACATTTAGTGATATTTCAATCAGCTTATAAATGAAAAACTTATAACATTTTTAAGCGGATGGAGCCGTGAGCGGGTCGCTAGTATAGAATAATTTTAATAAATGTATGATTTATTCAATTATAAAACACGGCGTTGTATTCCATCATCTGAGTCGCAATATTTCTAAAATAGTATTAAAATTAAGCTATACTAGCTTCACGCTGTATCCCTAGCGAGATAGTCAAAGAGAACGGAGCGCCAAACCCCACGTCTGTACATACCTCTTTCGCCTCGTCCACTATCATCAACCTCTTCATACATGCTCTTCGAGGGGTCCTCATGCTTTTTACACGATCTTCTTCCAGTATCTTTCATACTGTGTTTATACTCATCAATGCAGTTAAGGCACAGTCAATCGTGTTACCGGCAGCAATACGCCTTTTCGCATCCATCTCGTATCTTCCATCTCTACTGAACATACTTCCCAAATATCATTTCATTCACTTGTTCTAATATTTTACCATTTACACTGATCTTGCATTCCGTCTTTTATTAATTTCTTTCAAATACCAGAACCTTTGTCTTCCTTGCATTCAGGCTTAGACCATTATTTGACTATACTGCATCATCTGCGGGCAATTTACACTCAAATCACCTACAGCAGGCAATTTACACTCAAATCACCTACTTTCACTCCCATGTCACTTTGTTTCACCCCCTGGAGACAGCTATCCAAATACAAATTGAACAACCAAGGTGACATTGCGCATCCTTGTTTAACATCCGATTGGATGCCAAATCAGGACGACATGCCAGCTCCTACTCGCACGCAGGCTTAGTGATCTCTGTAAAGAGACTTTACTGCAACAAGGATCCGCTCAAATCGTGCCGGGGTATCACTCATAATTTCGTTCTTAGAAATCTGTCAAACGCCACAAAGTCACAGAAAAATTTTTGGCTAACGGCCAAGAATTTTTCTGCGATTATGCGGAAATGACAAGGAAAAGATCTAATCCATATACATCTTCTAGCCTCCTTGGGCCTCCTACAAGAGCTTTCCAGATGTTTCTTGCATTCTTCCCGCTAATTTTTAGCATAAACTTTAGTACTTTAAAGTAGTATTGAATTCTATAAAAAAATCTCTTTTTCTTCTTCATAGTCGTAGAGATGGACTAAATATTTAATCTTACTGTACTAAATACATTAGAATGAAGCAAATGCATGAAGGTATAGAAAAAGCAGAGGAAAAAGAAAGCTAAGTTTTAATGAGATATTGTATTTATTATTCTATTTTAAATCCGTGTTTTAATTAAAATATATTGTAGAATTCTTTCCTCATTATTAATAATTTAATAATAATAGAAATGCAAGTTGGCTATTATGTCATAAAATAAGTAAGTAGTAAGTGCAATTACGCCGCCGAAATTGTTAGTTATTCAATAGTGTATTAATTATTTGGCGTCAGTGCTCTACACATGTGTATAAGCTGTAGGTACGGAATAAAGGTTTTAGTATTGATTATTCAGTACCAGTTGTGGTGCAGGGGCACAAAATGTGACTGTAAAATTGACTGGTTGTGGGTTCAATCCCCACTCGAGGAATGAAATACTAATTTACATTTATATTTTCATTTCTTCGCACTGGTGACGAGGCAAAGCGCGCCGTTGAGTTCCGCCACTCAATATGCAGTACCTCCAGTACTTGGCGGAAAGTGGGGAACAGAGAGTCTTAACACTAGGTTCCCTTTGCCTACCCTGCTGTGTGCGTGATACAGCGTGAAGCTGATTTGATTTGATTTTTTTAAATTTAAATATTAGATGTGTTATTTATTTTTCTTTTCACCCTTAGAGCCTACAGGTGACTTGCCTTGACTCTTCGAACATAGAGCTTAATGTGACAAAATATCATTATTAAATATTATTTCTGTTTATTAACAAGAGAAACTATACACTTTGCCTCACGACACTAGTTAGATTATATATGTAGAAGTAAATCAATTTTCGCCTGTTATTATATTTTTGCTTCTCGTTGTATCCCGCATAACTATAGCGAGTAAGCAGAGAGAACGTAGTGTAAAAACACTCCGTTGCCTACTTTTCGCTGAATTTTGAAAACATATCGTGTCGAGTGGCGGAACTCAAACCCACGTATTATCTTGTTACCGAAGAAATGAAAATATTTAATTTAAATTAATAATTCATTTCCCCAAATCGGCATCTAACCCACTGCCGTCGCGTTTACATTAACAACTATTTTGTATAGAACTGCTATTTATGCATTTTCTACACTTATTCTGAAAATATCTAACATAATATAAATTTACAAAAAATCTTTTAAAATTATATCTTATAAATTTATGTATTCGATTTTTACTATGCAAATTATATTATTATATAGATATATTGCATATTAAAGTTCACAATTTTGTGCCTGCTAACGCCCAATATTAATAACCTATCTCCAACGTCAATCTTAGATTGTTTCATATATCTATCCAATCTCTAGATTGGATAGATGTATGAAACAATCTAAGATTGACGTTGGAGATAGGTTATTAATATTGGACGTAGGTAGGACTGGATACGTAGTGTTGTGTTAGAAATAATTCTTCGTTTATTTTAATGTTTGTAAAGTGTACGATGTAGGAGGTAAAGTAAAAAGACTGCCTTCCTCTTTTTGCGTTTTCAACGTGAATGGAGACTCAATGTCGGTACACCGCTATGCCTGGAGGCAGACGCTGTAAAGCCAAAAACTGCACAAATAGCTAGAATACTAAATAGACATATTTTACATAAGAGCTATTTACATTTATAAAATATAAGTGAATTTTATTGTGAATAAGGAACGTTGAAGAAATATTGATGTTATTAATATAGTTTATAGAAAATTTTATAAATGTGTCTGTGCGTAAATATTTATTTCGCATAAAACGTTTCAAAATCGCTTTAACTTCTAATAGGTAGGGTCCTTGTGGGACAATCAAAAAATAACTTTTCTTAGTGAATTACCGGAGGCGGTTGACGCGGTTTCCCCTTCAAGAACGTCCCTCCCGCCATTTCTCCCTCCGTAGAGTGGGCCATTCAGAGCCAGAGACGGTTCGCGAAGCTCTCACGGTGCTTACTCCTTCAGTTTAGCGGGCAAGCCCTCACAATACACTTGTGTAGTGTACAGCCGGCTCAAACGTTTGGCGGGAACGACGATCGCGCAATACTAATATTTTTCTATCATATCGTAGTAGGAATATTTCTTGTAAAGTTTAGTGTTTTACGTTCACAATGTATTTAAATCGATTAAGTTACCTGCCTTTGCAAAAGTTCATCGCTATTGTCATTTTGGTAAGCTTTTAAACAATTCGTTTTTAAATATTTGTTTATAAATAATTATTTTATTTTTTATTATTGTTTTAATTGGGCTATATCTTAAAACTTTCTAAAAATTTATAGACCATTTTTATATTAATTTAATCGAAAAAATAAGTAACGCTTTTTTATATAAAATTCCTAAGAAACCAACTGTAACTACTAACCATTTGTGAATTATAATTTACACCTGTTTATATATACAAACCTCAAGCCACAACCTAAGGTCTTTTATGAATATCTGATCTAACCAGCATCGCGATTTAAATAAAAAATATAAAAATACATTATAAAAACGCAATAAAAAAATTAAAAAAAAAACTGTTTTTGATTCCGCAACACAAGATTTATCTATATCTATAAATAAAATCCAAATCACGATTTGCAAAAGGGCGGAGATGCATACAGCTCCGAGAACCGCTAGACTACCATATCAATTACTAGCGCCGCTCGGGTGCACCCAATTACTAGCTCTGCTTCACATGATTCGTATTTGTTACCGTAAGATTACTGGAAGAATCCTCGAGCACGCGAGAGAGCTCGAGGAGTTACTTGAAACGTACATTTAGTGCCCTTGTCGAATGTTTTATTTTGGAAACTGTTTGTTTAACAGAACAGTATTTTTGTTTAAAAATAAATAAATAAATCAGCTTCACGCTATATCCCGCACACTGCAGGGTAGGCAGAGGGAACCTAGTGTGTTAACACACTCCGTTCCCCACTTTCTGCCAAATTCTGGAGGAATGGCGTGTTGAGTGGCAGAACTCACCGCCGCGCTTGTCCTCGACTCCAGAACGAAGAAATGAAAATATACATTTAGGTAAATATTTCATCTCCTCGAGTGGGGATCGAACCCACATCCAGTCGGTTATACAGTCACACCTTGTGCCTCTATTTTTGTTTACTTATTTTTAATTGAAGATATATTGAAGGCGGTAATTATCATAGATATATCATTAAATGAAGACAATCGTATTATTATACTAATACTATTCTTTCAAAAGCGATCTAGATGCTTTTAAGGGAACTCGAAATAAAATTGATGTACATTTTCACTTCACATGTAAATAATAGTTTGATATTATTTGCAACATCGCGCCGGTAATATAGGCCCATATTTATAAACCGCTCTCAACTAAGAGATAGATCTTGAGATGTCATTTTCATTTATAGATTGTTATTTACAAATGACAACGCCATCTCAAGATCAGTCCCAAGATCGATCGTAGAGTTCAGAGCGGTTTATAAATACGGACCCTAGTTATACTTATTTTGCTTTTATCGGCCCAATACTTGGCATCTATTTTACGGAATTTTGATTAAAGTTACATAAGAAATTCGCTTGAAGGATGATCCGAAGACGTGGGAATAGGCATACATTGAGGGAGTGTCGGAGGGTTCTCAATTACCAACGCGATCTGTTTTTATTGCGATGCTCTTTGATGCTGAGATGCTATCTCCATTATATTAGATTTCAATTTCTTAAGATCTATTTTATACAATTTTAGAAATATTATCATTTGTTGAAGGTACTTACAGTATGGCGTAACGTCAATTAGTATTATTTTACGTATTATGTAATTTCATTTAGATATCTAGGTAAAGTTAAATTAAAAACAATTATTAATTCAGAATTTTCAAAAAAAAAACAGCAAAATAAAAAAATATATATAATTTACTAATGAATCCCAATCTTTTAATGGATCAAAAACCTAAACCTTGTGCTTACTTAATATAATTTATAAGAGTACATACTTATCTCGTAATTCCCTAAACGTCAATGACCGAAACCAATTATATTGCATAATAGTAGATACTCATCAGTGAGAGATACCTTTTTTACGATTGATTAAATTATTTTTTTCTAGCGTTCACCAATTACGATTGACTGGAGATAGAGTCGGTGTCTATTAGTTTGTTTGTGATATGTGAATGGCGACTTACATGGTTAACAGTCAAACAAAGCCTATGAATAAAAACTCTATTGTCATGAATACCTGAAAGAAATGTAAAATAAAATTAGGAGATACAACATTTTTTGCATCTCTTTTATTGTTAATAAAACAGAGTACAAATACTTGTACGAAATTTGTGCTAAGGCGCACAAATAGTGTTTTTCATCAACGCAAAATTTTACTATATCAAAGGTTCTCACAGAAATTCTACGCCTATGATAATTTATATTGAACTTTTCGTTGATATAGAGACATTTTGTCGTAAATATTTATTGTGAAAGTGAAGGGATCTTCATGGCGAAAATCGTGACTTTTTATTGATATCGATCTCGTACACTGTTTTGGTAATGAAAGCTTGAAATCATTTATACGGACGTTTGCGTGACGACTTTGATTATAACTGTAAATTGATGTACTTAGGTAGGCAATAAACGTAGAAATAAAAATAATAATAAATTAATATGCATTTTATTTTTACTATAGAAGGTTGTAATGGCGTATAATTGACAGTATAGTCGTAAATTTCGCAAACCGACGCGACGGTAGTAACGTTTCTCTATAGAGCTAAATAATAGAAAAAGAAATGATTTCATATTAGAATTATGTCTTTAGTAGATACATATTATCGAAATTAATGTCGCAGATTTAAAATCTTTTTTCTTCTTCAAGTAAATTATTTAATTTTAAAGGACGTGGCGCTTGGTTATAATAGTCAATGACCACAATTTCCTATAGATTATAGTTAGTTCAACATAATAAAACCATAAAAGGTATCTTGTTTATGTCCCACACAGTCAGAACATAATACAAGTGTTCGGAATTCCATGTCAAATAGATAACGGCTTATTTTTTTATGTACCTGTATACGAGTATCTATCATGGGCCAAAACTCTTTTAAAATCGTGCCAATTTCATCAAAATAATCAAAACTCAGTCATAAAATATCATTTTCGTTACAGTCCTGATTAGCAGTCTTACTATGCACCGTAGTTGTGGTTTCAAATATTACATAGAGGATGTCTAGTATAGTAGATATATATAGATATATAAAATAGCTGACTGTGCTATCTGCTCGTAGGATTCCATTAATCCATACAGAATTTATTTGGGGTAGAAATTGGGGACACGAGTGTATTTGACATGTTGTTAGGTCTCTGTCTAGCTAGCAAGATACTGAGGATTTGGTAGAACATAAAAATAACTATAGACATTGGACATCTGTGATGATATTACACATGTTATATTAACACTACCTCATCATAACCTGTTTGTTATCTCGCGTAATTTATCTAACATTCTATTTCTTTATTTTATGAAATATATCTATAAATGTTATCTTCAAATTGTGCTTCAAGTAAACGTGTCATGGTTAAATACGCTTTAGATTATTTTTAACATTTTTAAAGTGTTAATCCATACTTAGGAAAGAAAAATACTTGTCTGGTCGGTTTCCAGGAGGCGCGGGTTCGAGTCCCGCTACGTTCAAATTTTTATACGTTTTCTAAATAAGTACGCTTTAGATTAATTAATATACCTACCAAACGGTAAATAGTTCCGCAAGCACTTACTACCTAATATAAACAAATTATACTTTTGAGCATGAGAGTAACATACATAGGTATCTTGTATACATAAAAAATATATTGTTTTATTTTATTTATAGAAGAAAACAATGAAATTATAAAAGTAACGGTAAAAACATTTAGATGCCCTTTTGTATTTTTTTGAAACAATAAAGTATTCTGAAAGCAGTATTGTGGCAAATTGAATATATTTTATATCTAACAGCGCAATTTGTTATTCTATTCAGTTGATCCAGGCATCTTTATGGTGAGTAAAACCTGATGTTTAAAAGCATTAAATCAAGTCTTGGTATGCTGTTGAATTGGCTAGTCCTACCAGTACCGTTGCGTGGTCAAGTAGGTGTACCTGCGACCCTGTTTGCCCTATCGATCCATATATGCAACACGGGACTTCCATTCATCGATTTATTCTATAATTTTAGTGTACTTATTAGCTAGGCAGTTATTTTAAAAATTCTGTATTCTGTATATTTAATTTTTAGTAGGTAGTGTCTGTTCTTATCCTATTGCTTTATAAAGCTCTTAAAAGCTTAAAGTTGAACACTTTATATAATAAAAGCTTAAGGTACTTATATGTATCTTGCTCCAATAATCGTTGTTTATTTTTGGAGTGATTTTTTCTCCGAATATGAATGAGAGTAAACAGGTTAGATCTCAAAGCGCAGTGATAAGCAATTAGTGCATGGATTTTGGAAATGTACATTTATGTATCAAATTATTCTTCGTAAGTTACACGAACAAAGCTATGAACGTTCAAGTTTGAATTAAAGAAGAAGCCGTCAAACTCTACTCCGTAATTTCTTCCTACCTACTTGAAAAATATGGCAAGATGTAAAGTTTAAAAAAATATGCACACTATAATATCTTCTTACATACATTTGTAATATTATTTTGTAAGGCACTTAGGTATATAACGGTTTCTCCCAATAGCCAGATGTCAATTAATTTGATTAAGACGCCCCTTTTGCCTTGCATGTTGTCCTACATGTAACTGTCATGAGATGATCCATTATTAAGATGTTTAAATTAAAATAATAGAGCGTTGTTTGCCATCGGTAATTGGTACATCATTTTTTTGCTATCTTGAACGTTTAATTCAATTAAAAGCATGACAGGCGATGTCAGCATTGCGCAGAAACTTGACAGCTTTCAAAAAAAACGTGAATGCCAATATGTCTTATCTATCTGAACATCTAATGTACGACCTACTTACCTTGAACAAGTAAAGAACTAATCAGAATTGCTGTCATTAATTAACACAGTTATTTCCTCACAAAAGAAAATGTTAGACGGCATAGAAGAATAACGGATAGTTTTGTTTACTTGCCAAATTCCGTTATCATATTCATTATTCCTGACAGATGTTCAAAGAAAATAAGTAAAAGTGTAAGTAATTTTATGTTTTGTTACCATCCCAACATGTAAGTAATAAATGGTGTGATTGCTCTAATATAATAGCTACAAAAATATTACAAAATATCTGGACAACTGTGGTGTTAAACAAAATTTGTCATATCACGTAAAAATTTTGTCGAATTCAGAAATCAATGTTTGTGATGTTGCGGTGACCGGTGCCCCTCGCGAGGGTGGCACACCCCCTTTATAAATCACTGTCCAAAATACGAAGAGAATTTCTATAAGTTGGCAAATAATCCTGATAGTAGAGCACGCGTTCATTTATAGGGACAATAGTTACACCCGACACTGACATTACAAATTAATTATTTCGACAAATTAATCTCACTTCACTTCAGCTGCAACCAAACAAAATACATTACATAAATGTGTTAGGTTATTATTTGTTTAATTTGTTTAATTTACATTTTTACATCGACATATTATCTTTGAGTTCTTCAGCAGGCAGAAAAAAAATTACTTCTTCCTAAATAATCCTTTAAAGGTTCCTATTTAAAGGATTCTCATTTTAATAGGAACCTTTCCCTAGAGATGCTTCCCCAACTTCTGTTGCCGCAGAATACTTTAAATATACTCATTGTTCTAATTTGTAACCAATATTATAAAGCTGATGAGTTTGTTTGGCTGAACGCGCTAATCTTAAAAACGAGTGGTTCGAACTGAAAAAATATTTTTGTTTTGGATGTTTCATTTATCGTGGTAGTCCATACTTTTAAAGTTATGTTTTTGTATAGAAGTTTTTTTTTCTTAATTTTTTTAAGCTTAATTTTTTTGTTGATGAATATTTTATTCTGAGGTGGGCACAGACCAACCGTTACAATTTCCTAAGCCCAAAGGACTTAAGATGTGTCATTTGCTAGTCATAGTTTTGTCATACAAAACTTTTAGTCATTAGAATTGATAGATATTGATACTTTCCATTAAATTTAATATCAATTGGACAGAGTAGGTTCTATAAGAACGTATAAACAATCAACAATTGATTCTTACATCAGGTCGTCACTCGTATTATGAAGAAGATTAGTTTTCTAATGTGAGGGTGAGGATCCCCATTGAAACATTTTGATCATAATGTTGACCGGTCGTTTAAGAATTGAAAAATATATACTATCTGTACATAACGAGTACTACACGTTGCGAGTGGCGACCCTCTTAATCCTCTATTGGAAAATATTATACCGAGGTTATTGGAGTAATCGGTCAGCTTAGTATGGCTTCTTATATATGCGCATAAAATTGATATTTTATACAATATACGTTATTTACGGTAGAAACGTATTCATTTTTAAGAGAACAGAAAATTACATATTAATAATTTCGTAAATGATATTAACGAAGAAAGATTTTCTATGATGTAGGACAATTTTTTTAGATATTAATGTCGGTATTGTTGAATTATTTAAGCAACAGGGTGCTTGTATGAAATATTTTCTCGTTTTTAGAGTGAAAGTCCTAATCTTTTGTCACAAAGGTTATAAAAAAGTCGTGCACGAGAAACAGGCAGTGAAAGCCAATAGAGCTACATATTAAATGTTTGAAATAGCGACTTCATATGCGAATTTCTGCGATTTCAAAGTTTGCAAATGCTTAAAATTAGATAAGCTAATAGGGGCTGTCTAGACAGCGCAGTACCCGGGCGGGACCCCTGGGTCGTGATATTGATACGATAATGAACTGACATTCAATAAGACTTAAAAAAACTAGGTTCTCCTAATTACTGACTATTCATGTTATCTTGTGAAATATTGTTAAAGCAGTTCATCAATAATTTATATCATCGCAGTATATACTGTAAAGTTTTTACTCAGTTTGTTTTTTATATAAAATTCCAAATCGTTAGAAATATTAGAAAAACCTAGATTATTATTTTGTTAAAATTTAGAGTTCCGTACCTCAAAAGGAAGAAACAGAACCCTTATAAGATCACTTTGTTGTCACCTTTCCGTTTGTCAAGACCATTTATTTCGAGATCGCGTGGGGGTGTCAAGTTGAAATTAATGATAAATATTCAAATCTACACATAAACAAGCTTCTAAGTCAACGTTGTTAAAAGGTATGAGCATTTATGCATCGTTTTTTTGCACTTCGTATGAAATTCTCTCAATACCCGCAACCCTAATATGTTAACTTTACTCACCACGAAAACCTATAATTTTTTTAAACATTTTTAAAGTGTTATTCCACACTTAGGAAAGAAAAATACTTATTTAGGAAACGTATAAAAATTTGAACGCAGCGGGACTCGAACCCGCGCCTCCTGGAAACCGACCAGGCGCTCTGACCACTAAGCCATGCGTTCTCGCCAAGCTACGTCGAAATTTTTATACGCTT
>JAAIXJ010000007.1:140411-253152 GCA_013403705.1 Heliconius hermathena | reverse complement strand
AGCTTCACGCTGTATCCCGCACACAGCAGGGTAGGCAGAGGGAACCTAGTGTTAAGACACTCCGTTCCCCACTTTCTGCCGAATTCTGGAGGCATTGCGTGTTAAGTGGCAGAACTCAACGCCGCGCTTAACCTCGACACCAGAGCGAAGAAATGGAAATATAAATTTAAGTAAATATTTCATTTCCTCGAGTGGGAATCGAACCCACAACCGGTCGGTTTTGCAGTCACACCTCGTGCCGCTGCGCCACGACCGGCCTATATTTCTTTGTACGCTATGATAAAAACTATTCTATAAGTTGCATTAGGCTTTGAACTATTACCATGCCAAAAATAATTTAATTTCATACAGTAGTTATCGGTATTTTAAGTAATTTACATTTTTCAGTTTTTATTTTTTTTAAATAAAACTATAATGAAATTCGAAATGAAACTCAAAAAAAATGTACCTTGGGACCCTAGACTAATACCATGCAAAAATTCATCAATTTCTGTCCAGTAGTTTTTGCGTGATTGACGAACAAATAAACAGACAGACAGACAGACAGACAAGAATTCTGCTGAGTGGTTTTTTAGATTCTATAATTGACATACTTATTAACCGACCTATTTTTTATTTTTTTTATATCTTTCATGTACAGAATTGACTTTTCTATCCTTTTATTATATATAGAGATAGAGATTATCGTATTTCAAAATTATAAACTAAAACATCAAATTTAAACTGAACTCAATAAAAGCTTTGCAAAAAAAATACCTCCGATTGTACAACAACAGTGACCGATAAAGTTAATTCCATATAACAATTACACATATCTTTTCTAACAACAATGACGTCTACGATTTTCGTTGGTGCCTTTTCTGGGAACTCGAACGGCCACCTAACGGTCAGAGTGAACTTTGACACACTAAACTCAACAGTTCGCACCTTTCCTAACAATGCCAGACGCTGCCTCCAACATGATTTATATTGTTCAGTGCTTACAACCCAACTACGTGGTTAATTGAGGTTTGCATTCATCCTATTCGACAATGGACACCTATTACAAGCAACTCTTCACATCACGAAACCAGTCACAATGAACAAAAAATATATATCTCAGTCAAAATATCTCAACAGAACACGATCACTTTATTGCATTCGATACGGTTTTTGTGTACAAATTGTTTTCTTGGCATTTCATAATGGCTATATCATAACCGCTGTAAGAAATGTGATTCCACAAAAAGCTCTTAAAAAAATAAATTGCATTACTTGAGCTCTTAACGTATTTAGAAGATCTATCACAAAATATAAAACCCTAACATACTAGGAAATCAATCAATGGTATGTTTTAGTAATAAGAAAAACATAGATACTTAAATCGATACTCGTCGTCAGCAAAAATCTTTTATCCTGTTAATAGTACACAAGTAGTAGTAGTAGTGATTATAGCATCCACTTTACAGTATTCTAAATACGATAAGATCATCGATCTGAAGATTAAAAAATTAATACACAGTTTTGTTATGGTTTTCGCATGATATTAACAATTTCACAGATCTTCTCTTATCCTGTGAGAACGTAGCGAGGCAAGAAATGTTGTGCTATTAACGCTTTTAAGCGTTAAATATCAAAATAAAAAGAACTGTACAAAAAGAAAATATAAAGTGATAATAGAATATTTTCTTACTTCACAATTTAGAATAACTCAAAAATAAGACATCATAGGGCGCGTGTACGGTCAACGACCACTTATTGCAAGCTCGCGGGAACTCAAACGGACGCAATGATCTCGGGTAATTTACTCTTAATGCAGCAGATTTTACACAAATTTAAGTGTATCACAACCCTTAAACCAACTATTTTTTTTAGATTAGATTTTTAACATTGTGTTCACCGAATCGTGAGCATTTTTATTCCAGCCGCATAATGTAAGTATGATATGCAAATATAACTTACAAAAGAAAAAACTACCGTTTAATGTATAACTGCGGTGAAAACGTTTCATTTCTATATACATTTCTAAGAAAGAATAACCATTGTGACATTATAAAAGAAATTATGTCATTACACTACTGTTACCGTCCTACTATTGTATAAATTGAGCCTACTATTTATGATAGTAAACATTTAGATTTTCGTCGCGTATATAATTCATGACCCATAAAGCTTTTAACATTTTTATAAAATATAGTATATTTATTCTTTATATTTGTATACAACGCTAGAGATTCTTTAATATTCTAGCATTATTTTTACTCTGTGCTTTCAATATTTATTTGTGTGTGCATATGATGTAAATTAAAATAGACACACACATTAGTCACACTAGCTACGCAGGTTTACTTAAAATTTTAAATAGTCATCTGTAACGTTTAGTAATGTAGCTGTATTTCTAATGTATTTATTGCCTTATGCAATCGACGGCTGAACCCTCGGGCGCTATGTTAATGACATTCCGACAGCGTTATAACTACCTATTAGTATTACCCAAGTACAATCCTATTCAACGACGGATGAGCATTAGGTATCTATTTGGTATCGTAAAAATCGATGACGATAATTAAATTTAACAAATAGCTTTAAGAAATGCAGTGATAAACACAAATTTAAATACATAATAGAGAATAAATGTTAATTTAGATTTAAAAAGGCTGAAATTACGAACTAATTGAAGACACACGCGAAATGTATTGTTAAAAGTCACGGGCGCCAACTAAAGCGTCAACAAAACTCAAAACAATATTATGCTGGCTTCATTATTAAAGCGCGCGCGTTCGCACGCACATTGGTTTCCGGTCGCTCAGCAACAGGTTATTAATTCATACAAATATATATCTTATCACAGCCAAATAAAATGCAATATTCACTTGGTTAACGCCGTAAAAACATTGCGCGCATAGTAAAATATTTGAACAAGCTTACTCGGAATGGCTCTTAAGTTTTAATTGGCCAGCATTGCATACAAACTAAATCTTTGCTTTTGTTAGTCAATATTTTTTTTGTATATCCAATACTATTCTCATTAAACATTAAACATATATTTAAGATTAATACCTATATGTGACCTATATTTCAAATAATTTTAATAATTAATTGCCAAATAAAATACTAATATCTTGTTTTACCGAAACTTATTATTTAGTGACAAATATAGAAAGCCATTTTATATATAATATAAGCCGTTCTGTCTGTAACCTAAGTCTAGTAAACCTAATATACATGAAGTGGGTACAACAAGTTTTGAGGCAGTAAATCTTAAACCATGTTGTAATGCAGACAGTTTTCAGTAACTGTCAGTACGTAGATGGAACAGAGACTGGAGTGCGTAATTTACGCCGCAGGTTTATTTATTGCATCACTTTACTGTTCTCGTGTCATGTGAATAGATGCCACGCGGGAGACTTTCTCAAGGTTAATAAAGATACAGTTAAAGTGTTGGTTGGGTTTAGTACTGCGGCTTTTGAGAATTCATCATTGTATAATGTTACAGTACACGCGAATGTCACTTTATCTAGATGTAGAACTTCAACTTACTCTACCTCCCACAGGCTTTTATTTTTGTAATAGAACTTTCTAGAAAAAAATCAACTATTACATTTGGAAGTCAAAATAAAAGGAATGTTCATTTTTAGATTTAAAATTTAGATTGCTAATTAATATATAACGTAATACTACCGGCTTCTTCAATTCAGTATTCGTAAAACAATTGGAATCAGTAGTACCTTAGTTGGTTTATCATCGACATTAAGAGTGAAATTGAAACACCCAATTTTTTTCTCAATGTAGTTCTTGTATTGCAAATACACAAATTACATTACAAAATACTCAATTATATTTGCAGTGTGCTTATAAAATTTGAAGGGTTTCTTTGATTTTCTAGACTCTATTATTGAGGTCAGTCGTAGTGCAGATGCACAAAGTGTCTACTACAAATCGACTGGTTTTGTGGGTTCGACCCCTGCTGTTTGAGGGATACAGAGTGCTGATGATAGCTGATTTTTTTATTATTTGATCCCGACCGTCCTGGAACATACTCCCTCTGAACCAAAATAAATAGTGTATTAAATTATCAAAAACCTTCTAAAATAATCTCCAAATTTTCTTCATACTATATATAATTGAATATCACGTCATTGCAGCGCATGAGAAGAATCTAAAAAAATAATTAATTGTGAGCTAGATTCCAGTGTAGAGAGATATTAATACTGTATTTGAAATGTTGATTGATTAACAAATACCACATCTAACATACAATTCATAGTCTTTAAAATTTATTTCAAATGAAAAAGAGATGCATCGCATAGTTCTATCTATATGGCTACCCCACAAAACGTGAGCGATGCGGTAACAATTCTTTATGTCTATACAAGAGTACCGGTTTGTTTAGCTATGCAATAAAGGAAGAGGAAAAAAATTCGCGCAAGTTACGAGCTTATAATGATAGTACAACGGACGCATTGCGTACAAACACCGTCGTCCACTTCAATGTAATGAACTTTTTGTCGCAAAAGCTTCAGTGACACTTGATACAATCATATCCATCATAGTATATCCTTTTCCTGGATCAGGTTATAAGTCTGAGCTGCATGAGAATAGCAGCTAGCGGTGTGTCACGCTCTCTTGGCTCGTTTAATGTGTATTCCGTTTTTATAGATTGTTTTCTTAGATAACATCGATCGTACGCTAATTAATAACAAGTTACTTACTTTATTGCTGAATCTTGTACCGTAAAAATTGTTATTACTAACCAAGATTTTTATATGAAGAATATGTTCTCTAAGATAAACTGTAAGTAGTAAGAGAATTGCGAAAAATTGGATATTAAATTCAATAAATAATGCGGACAGATAATATGTTTTTATTTTTTTTTAATATTATAACAATAAAGATACAGACCTGTAATCTTTTTAATTTAATATTATTTAATTTTAGTATCGTTTGTATGTATTATTATAATTATATTACTTTTAATAGATACAATTAGGTACAAGGTTAATGCTTATAATAAGAAAATATTATTTATCTTTTTACATTACTTTTATAAATTGTTACTGAAAACGAATGCAATATCTAAGCGAGTTTTTATATAATTTCCTTAGAGTAACTATTAAGTACACTATATATACTTACTTAATTAGGTACATATTTTTAAGCATATTTCCGCAATTCTTATTTGCCATTTTGTAGGCGGTATAATTAAAAAAATAGTTTCGAGACCATCTTGCGCAAATTTACCTATACATTTACCAAAAAAAAAAAATCCTTCCATATTTTTTATAGAGTCGACTCTCGATCGACTGGTTGTGGATTCAATCCCCACTCGAGGAAATGAAATATTTATTTACATTTATATTTTCATTTATTCGCTCTGGTGTCGACGCAAAGCGTGGCGTTGAGTTCTGCCACTTAACATGCAATGCCTCCAGAACTCGGCTGAAAGTGAGGAACGGAGTGTCTTAACACTAGGTTTCCTCTGCCTACCCCGCTATGTGCGGGATACAGCGTGAAGCTGATTTATTTAATTTTATATTTTTTATAAGGAAATCGTCACAATGGACTATTTGTTGCTGGAACATAAAAGTGTTCCCTTAAGGTATTATACTAATTTTTACACCCTCTTATTTATTCACTATGTTTCAAAATTTTCTCCTATCAAAGACAGTTACAAAGGAACTTACTCGTAAATTATGAAGCGGCAAAACATGTCGGACCCTTCTTCCTTTCTGAATAATTTCGTGTTTCCGGAACTTGAATAACTTATAGATTCAGCATTTCTGTGTCGTTCTAAAATTTTATTCTTCTTTGAATTCAATATGAATTATGAATGAATTGAAATAAGTGTTATTTTTACGTGTGTCAGTAGAAGTTACATTTTACATTTATTTTATATACGTATATTGCCACAATATGAATGAGTTACTCAGCACACAATGCTTTGAAAATTTGGATGGGTGCGTGGGTAACGGAGTGTCTTAACCTTACGTTCTCTCTCTGATATAAGCGAGGAGGGATACAGCCAAAAAATAATATATTTTTATAGCACTTTACTTCTGACAAAATAATTATTTGCATTATGAATGATCTAATAGAGTGAGCGTAGGTATGACGGACATCCTTATAGACGCGAAGACACGTTAACTAAGACGGCAATTTATAACAGAAACATTTTATGCAAAATAGAGTCGCTCTGTATAATATATACACATTATGCAGATACTTGTACGTTTTATATAGGAAAAAAATCTAAGAATTTATTCTCTACACCTGATTTGTTATAGTAATTTCGATACACTCACGATTTTAAACCTCGTATTATATACATTGGTAAGACTTACCCGACGTAGGTCAGCCAAAAGCTTAATTATGTTTAAAACTAAAATTCAAAACAACTTTAATTTCTAAATCGTAATTCATTACAAAAATATTAAATGATTAATCAAAAAATATATAAGTACTTCCTCTCATACTTAAGCTTTAATGGCATTCGTATTGTGACTTGTGTATCATCATGCACTTAATAGCACTGACAGCCTATATTGAACCTGTCTAAAGGCACATAAGCTCAAAACAGCTTAACCTATTATAACACTTTCTACACATAACACTACTATAATTGAAGTATACATTTTAAGATATATTTTATACGAAGCAATTGCTTTTTGCATATTTATATGAACATAGAGTATACGAAATAGTTACAACAAATAGAACAATCTTATTCGCCTCACGTTCTTTAGTCCATAGATAAAAAAATAATGGAAATAAATGTATCACGTTAAAATATTAAAAATAACGAAAATATATGTCTTTTATAGATAAGTAATTTTTAAACAAATAAATGTTGCAAATTATAGTTTTGAAAAATATATTTTTATTTACGTTACAAGGTAGAGCCTGTTCTTAGCGTTCACTCAACTCTAAGATTAATACCTCTTCATTATTGCCAGCCATTCGCAGGACAGAGGGAGCCGCGTCCCTCTGTTTATCTCAGCACGATTTTACGATCCTCTATACGATATACCATTTACTAGTATAGGTATAAGCTTTATGAGATTTCTACTATGTATGTAGTTATAGGATTTATGTATTATTTTTTCATTATTATTATTATTTTACTTTACGGAGTGTCTTAACACTAAATTCTCTCTGCCTACCATTGTTATATACGTGAAGTTGAAAAAAATAATTTGTAATATGTATGTGAAGAAAGTTTATTATACAAATTCCACATCTGAAGATTTTATTGATTGGATATTTATTTATTATTTCTCATATTATCACTATTAATATAAAATTATTAAGTACTAATACAACATTAATGTGATAAATCGTTTGCAGGTAGCCATAGCCGAGGGGTCATCATTAGGATCAAGTTGCCGTTCTAATGGAGAGTGTAGTGTTTCAAACGCACGTTGCTATAGAGGCATTTGTGAATGTCAGCCGTACTATGCTCAAGTTGACAACTCCACTTGTCTAGAATGTAAGTAAATTTATTAAAATATTTAATTAAATGTGATTGTATTAATAAAATATGTGTCATATACATAGTAAAAATGTATGTAACTTATAGAAAAGACAAAAAATTTATAACATCTGTCAACATAATAAATTATGTTCGTGAAAGAGTAAGTATTATATGAGTATCATACAGTGATGTATATTTTATGCGCATTATTTGAATATCATCTGTTTGTACCGATATGCAGGTGAAGAAATAAAACAAAAAGTCAAGATGACGACAATTTTAAAATCACGACAGCACCTACAAGTCGTGATTTAAACAACAGTGAGATCTGAGAAGTAGAAATAGTATATGTAATGTCATTGACACGTGACTCATAAAAATACAAAATTACCTAATAGATTGCATATTACAAGTGGTCTGCGGTAAAATACGGAATGCTTTCACTCAAACGACCAATAAAGCTCTAACGTCCATTAAAGAAAATAACTTTAGATGATTACTATAATTTATTAAAATGCTTAGCAATAATCAAATTGTAATATAGTATACTATAATTTGTTGACAATATCAATCTAATCATAAGATATAGCTACTGTATATAAACAACTTTCATTTTTGGCTAAAATATTGTGCAGTTTAAGCTTTTGCCTGCAGTTGAAATTTATTATTATTTATGAGGTCAGTCGTGGCGCAGGGGCACAAAGTGTGACTGTAAATCGACTGGTTGTGGGTTCGATCCCCACTCGAGGAGATGAAATATTTACTAAAATGTATATTTCCATTTCTTCGCTCTGGTGTCGAGGCAAAGCGCGGCGTTGAGTTCTGCCACTCAAAACGCAATGCCTCCAGAATTCGGCAGACAGTGGGGAACGGTGTCTTAAAATTAGGTTCCCTCTGCCTACCCTGCTGTGTGCGGGATACAGCGTGAAGCTGAAAAAAAAAATTCTATTAAAAACACTAAAAATTATTGCACCATCATCAGTAAGACAAAAATTCTATCACAATGAATATAAACTTTTTTAGTATTGTAAGGTATTACCAATACAAGATAAAGTAAAACATATTTTACTTAAAGAATATTTCTTTCATTACAACAGAAACTTTAAAGAACATAAAATATTAACAAGATCAATTTCAAATAATACAATAGAAACAACTGGAGCAAACAATTTTTATGGTAAAACGACAATAAATTATATAATCCCAAGACTGATTAATGAAGTACCGAAAACCCTTAAAGATAAATTTACTGTAAGTGCATAATATAAAATACAAAATATGAGATTTTTTCTTGTCAAATTATTAAAAAAAAAAATAATAAAAAACAAATATTTAAGAAATTATTACTATAATATAATAATAAACAAAAAAAAATATTTTTCTTATAACAAAAGGAATATACTGTAGCTGGACATAAAAAGGTACGCGTAATTACAAACATGCGTCACTTGTTGTTATTTCATAATTTTTTATGTTTATTAAAATTATCTGTAATTTGTATGCTTTTTATGTTTTCTTTAACTTTATGTACTAAGGAATGTGCAGTGGTCATATAACCAAATCGGGCTCAAGACCGCAAAGAAAAATAATCTTTATGTAATATACTATAAATAAATAAATAAAATAAAAAACAAAAATAGTTGAGCGTCTCGAGCTGTTTAAGCTGGACAGGTCATCGAAAAAGAAATAAAACAACCATTGCGTCACAGTCACATTTTTTCCAACATTGATATATTAGGATGTCTATTATTTATTATTTTCGATTTTTTGGAATTTTAACTCATAACTGTTCCCGCCTTCCAAGTCCCAGGTTAAAGCACCTTTCAATGGGCATATTATAAACAAGATGAGTTCTCTTTTTATGGCAAAATTTTAAATGCAGTAAATTACTATTTTACCGCTCGTATACGAAGTTTTACTACATTTTAAAGTATTATATCAATTGCACCGCGTATGTTCTATAAAATATGTTAAAATAGGTGCGTAGCCAAGAGCCTCGTTATCTTGCACTTGTTTTATTTCTTTTTCGAATTAAGTCTTAACATAAAATATTATAAAACACACGTACATTTCACTCTTATAAAACATATGGTTGGCAACATTTTTGGCAACAACATGGCGCAGCGGCACGAGGTCTGACAGCAAAACCGACTGGTTGTGTGTGTACAACGCAAAAAAATATTATTTGAAACACTTCTCAGGCCAATCTCAGGCCAAGCACGATGACTATAAATCTGTGTTACATTTACACTTCAAGATTTAAAATTGCTTGCGAGTTGAAGAGTGATTTACTTATTACAACCAATAGATTTTTTGTATTATACACACACACACACACACANTATATATATATATATATACGTAATTTATAAAATGTATTTACTCATACTCAAACCTTTTTGACTATAACTAAAGCTTTTTAATGTTACCTTCTTTAACTTTAAAAAATTAATAAAAACATATATGTACTGTTATTTTCCCGCTTTTTAAAAAAATGTCCTTTTAAGCAGCTTCTTTATTTTTTTTTATTCAATGAAAAAGTAGTCTCGATTGGTGTAACATTACACGTAGTAACGTTAAGTACAATAAATATTTTCATTCATTGCATGACGACACTATTTATTAATACAAGTTTTTTTAACAGTTTTTTTTTTAAATTAAATTAAATTAGCTTCACGCTGTATCCCGTACACAGCAGGGTAGACAGAGGGAACCTAGTGTTAAGACACTCCGTTCCCCACTTTCTGCCGAATTCTGGAGGCATTGCGTGTTGAGTGGCAGAACTCAACGCCACGCTTAACCTCGACACCAGAGCGAAGAAATGGAAATATAAATTTAAGTAAATATTTCATCTCTTCGAGTGGGGATCGAACCCACAACCAGTCGGTTTTGTAGTCACACCTCGTGCCGCTGCGCCACGACCGGCCTCAATTTTTTTTAAAGATAATCATTTTTCTAAATAGGATCTCAACTCAGAATTTGTTTCTGTACTCAAAAACGATCAAAATGCGTCACGACACTGTCTATTTATCTTTTATTCATGATTTATTTGTGCTGTATTTTCTCATATATCAAAACTTCTAATACTAATGATATTTGAGTTATAAATTATGCTCAAATGTGATTAAATATTTGGATTCTTAATGAAAAGGTATTAATGCGATGATTTATAAAAGAAAATAAGTAACGGTAAGCATGATATTTCAAAAATACATAAATTTATAAATAGGTAAGTAAATACAAGGAGGGCGTTAGTTAACTACTAATACTATGAAATATATACTAATCTGAACTAGCTTCATGCTGTATCCCTAGCGGAAGTCGTCCTAGTCAGAGAGAACGAAGCGCCAAACTCTACGGTCTCTGCCAACCTCTTTTGTCTCGTCCACTGTCTTCAACCCCTTCACACATGCCCTTCGAGGAGTCCTCATAAGGTCATACTTTCTACGTGACCTTCCTTCCTGCATCTTTGATACAGTGTTCCCCTATATATGTCTCGCCCTATCTCTGTTATCGCTCACTTTTCCGTCATAATTTTTTTTGCCATTCTTTCATCACCCATTCGTTCAACAGCCAAAACCAGCTGAGCCCGTTCTTCTTCATTCTCACCGTGACATCCTCGCTAGTACCTGCCATTCGATCAGCTAAGCTGACTTTGAATGTCCAAGAGATCGCATCTCCACAGCATTCATCCTATCTTATATATATTCTTCTTCTGTAATACCCACGTTTCGCTGCCGTATAACAGCGTCGATACCAACACTTTGTTGTGTACAGCCAAACGTGCAGCTGTGCTGATGTTTCACCGTCTCATCGATGCAGCTAAGGCTCCGTTAATCCTGTTACCAGTAGCAATACGCCTTTCACATCCATCTCGTATCTTTCACCTCTACGGAACATACTTACCAAATATACCACTTCATTCACTTATTCTAATATCTTACCATTTACACTGATCTTACATTCCGTATTTTCTTCATTTCTTTCACATATTAAAACCTTTGTCTTAAATATTTACTATTTGAATTATATTTACACATAAAATAGGAATTAAAATAAATAAGAAGTTTTCCTACATTGCTGTATTCGATATTTATTATTGAGAGTAATTAACACACTTACAATCAATTTTGAATGTTCTTGCGAAAAATACAAAATATTCATAATAAAATCCAAGACTAGACAAACGCGGTCACTAAGACATTCTTTTAAATTAGGTCACAGATTAAATCTGATGATTGGAAATCGAAAAGCTGCGCGAATTACATTTTCACGCCTGTCAATCCGTGAATGATTTAATAGTCACAAATGCTCACGTTTATGCCGTGCTATGATTTTTATATTTTTATGTGTTAACAACTAGATTTGACACAATTTTTTAAAAATAACTAAGCAATGTTATGTATTTATATTAGTTCGAATTTACGCTTACACTGTTGAATAAAAAAATCTAAGTAAATAAATATTATAAAAACTACATAATTAGATTCGTGTGCAATGCTTGATCTCATTACTTTAAATAATTTTTAAGCGTATTTTATAAGGTTGCTTTTACTGAATGTGTACTTACACGGAACATTAGCCATTATAGTAGTTTAAATCTATGTATGTAATAATGACGCCAGTCGTGGCGCAGCGGCACGAGGTGTGACTGTAAAACTACCGGTTGTGGGTTCGATCCCCACTCGAGGAGATGAAACACTTACTTAAATTTATATTTCCATTTCTTCGCTCTGGTGTCGAGGTTAAGCGCGGCGTTGAGTTCTGCTACTCAACACGCAATGCCTCCAGAATTCGAAAGAAAGTGGGGAACGGAGTGTCTTAACACTAGGTTCCCTTTGCCTACCCTGCTGTGTGCGGGATACAGCGTGAAGCTGATTTAATTTAATTTTAATTTTTTAATGTAATAATAGCCACTATTATCGAACAGAATAAATTATAGTAGTATTAAAAAATGCTTTATCGGCGCCTAGTCGTTTCAAAGAAGCCGCCTGCCTTTTAATTTAATTCGTTATGTGACAGTTACATTAACTGCTAATCGTTCGAAAGTGTTTGCTATGTACCTACACATGCGGAAAGTTATACTAACACTATCATTATAACAAATCAATAGAAAACAGCTTTCTTAATATTATAAATTACATCGTGTTGACACATGCGGATATTGATTCATAAGTGTAATTTAATTACAATTAGATTCCTCTATTTTGTAGTTTTTAATAAGGATAATTATATGAGGCCAGTCGTGGCGCAGCGGCTCGAAGTGTGACTGTAAAACAGACTGGTTGTGGGTTCGATCCCCACTCGAGGAGATGAAATATTTACTTAAATTTATATTTCCATTTCTTCGCTCTGGTGTCGAGGTTAAGCGCGGCGTTGAGTTCTGCCACTCAACACGCAATGCCTCCAGAATTGGCAGAAAGTGGGGAACGGAGTGTCTTAACACTAGGCTCTCTCTGCCTACTCTGTTACACCTACATGCGGAATACAGAGTGAAGCTGAAAAGAATATTAGGGTCTCATTAGTGACTGTGCTAAAAAATCATATAGGAACATTTTATATTTTAAAAATATACGCCTAAAATATTTACATGTTATGTCAAGTATAGCTGAACTTGAAACGTAAATAAAATAAGGTCGCAATTACTCGCGAATGTAGAGTCATGACCTCATCATTCAATTTTACTGTCCACCTTCATTCATGCACTCGTAACAATTGACTATTCACGCCCCCTTTTTAAGGAGCTTGTAAATCAGTATCTATGTGTTAGATTTTTTTAGAATAAAATCTTTCAATCTTTTTGTATAACGGTATACCACAATAGAATAAAACCTACGATATTGAAATAATTAATAAAAAATGCATTTGATAATATTAAATTACCTATATAAAGCTAAAGGCTGAAGACCCATGTCTAGCAGTGAGTGGAGGCTGGCTAATTATAATTATTATATCACACTGGCAACTCATTTCACAATATTTTGAAATTCGAAAAAAGAACATTATTTTGGCGCGACATGTTCATCGCGCCAAAATGGCGGTGTCCTGTCATGACTAATATGGTAAAAACTAAAACTTAAAATTGAACAATATTTATAAACTCAAACTTGTTGATTAAAGTGATAGTTCGAAAATGTTTATTTGTCTACTACTTACAGAAGTCATCATCATATTCGTTTTTTCATTCTTTTATGAAATTAAAATAGGATAGGTACTTATTTAAAAAAATCCCCTGGAAATAAAAGAAAATATTTACTACGACTATTAAAATTTACATTTAGGTCATAATCTTAGCGTTTGGCAAAATGCAGTTTTATATGAAGTATACTAAATATTCATATTTCAGTGATGAAATGTGCAAATTTTACTTTGTAGCCGTGCTGTAATAAAAAATATATTTTCTTTACATTTCAGCAACTCTCTTAGGATCTGAATGCGTGGTATCCGAACAATGCACATTAAAAGTAGCGTATAGCGCCTGTTTGGATGGAGTTTGTCGGTGCTCTGATGGACACTTGCAGTTTCGAAAACACACATGTTTGTCACGTGAGTATAATTTAACAATTATTATATATTGGTCATAATAATTATTTATATTTTATTTTATTATATCTATTTACTGATACTTAATAATCTATGTAGATACCAATAAAAAATTAAATACCTACATACACCTACTTTAATCTACTTCCCGCTTTAATATTGAGATGTTATTGAATTCAAATTATAATTGACACTTTACAATTTACGAGTAATTGTTGGTCGCAGATAAGCCGCCATGTGATTTTATAATGACATGAACAGATGAAAGTTCCGATAACTATAGGTTAGCACATAACTAGGTGACCACCGTAAAACTATTATATTACAAATTGGAACTCCAAAACCACACACGTCGTTAGTCGTAAAAATTTATTGTACCTAAATGTATCGTATTGAAATTCTGTAAAAAGGTTAACATACATTTGAGATAATTTTAGAGTTTTTAAATGGACCTTATATCTTAAAAGTAATAAGTAAAAAATAATTGATTTACAGTATAATCTTGCCAGATCATATTTCTTAGCAATTATTTTTGGGTAGCGGAAATTTGTAAATATCTCCCTACAGAGATGCTAACAACATAAATAAGTTGTAACAACCCTATAAGAATTTTCCAAGAGACGCAGGTTCAAATCCTGCTACGTTCAAATTTCTATACGTTTTCTAAATAAGTATTTTTTCTTACTAAGTGCGGACTAACACTTAAAAAAAATACAGTGTAATCTGTTAGGATGATACGTTTTTCTATAATAAACTTATGAATGTTACTTTTCCAAACCCAATTTCGATATTTAATTGGTTAGTTCGTTTTGATATTCTTACTCAAATTTTTGAACCAATTATTTTCACTCATCTATAATTTACAATAAAAAGTTAGTATGATAATTTCCGTAATTTATAACTGTGAGAAAAATAAGCAACTGTTCTGTTAAATCAATGCGGCGCCTTTTGTAAGCGTCACTTATTGACTATAATGCCTATCTACTGTGTGAGATTTGTTACGAGGCGTCGATTTATGGAACTTGACATGGATTCTTTTAATATCATTGTGACATAAACATTTTCACCTTGTATTTTTTTTACATAAATATATTGTCTCGCATCTGCCGATATCTGGTGATATAGTATTATTTCTGTTTTCCACTTTTATATATCTATTTTTTTTGTATAAATATGAGCCGATCTTCAATTTAATGAATTCACAGTGACAGGTTTGGTATAGCATAGTGGTAATTCTGCCTTTATGGCATTTGATAACTGTTTAATTGTCTTTAGAATAACTTTTAAATAGTATTTTTAATAATTTAATATAAATGTAAACAATGATAAGTACAAATAACTTGGAATTAGGTCAGTCATTGCACTTATAGAGTTCGCGTGACAAGAAACAAGCGCATCGAAAATTAGTTTTACATTGTACAACTAATAAATTTCTTTCCATTTTCAAATTTATATTAAACTGAGCTAACCACATTGTAAAAAATGTCTTTGAAATGAAGGTGTTATTGACACTTGTTTATTGTTATGAACAAATAACATTACATTTCAATACATATTTTAGACATAATATAATTATTAAATCCTAAATATTAATAATAAATAATAATTCATATTGAAAAGAGCAAGTGTTATTTTTCCTGTCGTCAGCTCTTAGTAGAACTGCCGGTGACGAGTAGTGGTGATGTTCATTTGACGATTCTAAAGTGCTTGCAAAAATAAAATCGTGCTGTCTAAATAAATAAAATTTTGAATTTGAATTTACTAATTTATAATAATGTACTTATTATTAATTATTTTAACAATAATTATAATAAATATAAAAGCAAGCATAAGTAACTGAATATTTGCCGTGGCGATTTCAAAGTATAATTTATTAGAGCGTATAGTGACAAGTCGTTTATTCACTGTCAAGCAAATTGCTAACTATGGTTCATAACCTACAACCACTGTATGCACAAATGATTTCACGGCTGACAAGTCCAGAACGGTCTTCAGCCAATATGCTTTATTTACCACGACTTATAATATAATAACTCTATCATTTCACAGCCGCGCCGCCTGGTCATGTGTGCTATAGTAATGAGCATTGTCGTTTATGGGACAAAGAAAGTCATTGCGAATTTGTTATACACAATTTGTTTGGAAGATGCGCATGCAATACCTTCTTTAAACAATCTGGCGACAATTGCATTGCTCAAAAACAATCTTCATACGCTACGGAGCCTGTTATACTCGAGCAAGAAATAGCTACAGTAGATTCATCGAAGGAACCGTTATTGCAAAAGGAATTACCTACTAAATTCCCTAAGATTCCAGTATCGAAATACAGTAAGCCTAATTTGTTAGAAGATAAAGAAGTTCAACCAAGCAATTTGCCCCTGTTTACCAGTAAAAATGATGTGCTTAGTACTCAAGAGGACAGTCCGTTAATGCAAGCTGTACTGAAGGCACCTACGGTAGAGCCTATTAAGCGTCTTCCTATATCAAACAGAAAGGATGGTGATCCAAATGAATTAATTAGAGTTGATGAAATGATCGCCAACCTCCACGCTAACGATCAACCCGTTTATAGAGTCGTAACGCAACCAACAGTTGAAAAGAAATCTAACAAGAAGAGCTCGTCTAAGGATCAAAACATCAGCAAATCGAACAAAAGTGGTCACCAGAAAAAGTCGTCTATGAAAGGTAAGTTTAGAAATTATATTGTGTTTGTTCATAAGAAATAATATATTAACATATTATTTCTGCCTGCTCGATCTTTTACTCTTTCATGATAAGATATGAATTTTATTTTATTATTATTAAATTAATATTTTTATATTAATTTTATTACTTTATGAACGGAAACGATCATTTTCTTATTACTTTTACCGTAGCTATCTCCCATTGTACCCATTGTACGTTTTAATTGTATTTTTATATAAAACAAAATACCCAATTGCACCATTTAGATAAGAACCGCGTCCGCGCGGACGTGAGTCTCCACGAGGGGCCAGCGTCGCTGGGCACGCCGTGCGCTGTGGACAGCCAGTGCCGGGCCCTCGACCCGCATTCCCGCTGTGTCAACAAACGCTGCGACTGCGCATATAGAAGTAATTCCACTTCTGCCTGCTCTGCGAGGAATAGAGGATGTTTGCCGGGAACGTTTCAGGTGACTTTAATGATTTTTTAAATAGAAGAAATATAACATGAATTTAAGAAATTAATGAAATTATTTTACATTGGCTACGTGCCTGTAGTAGATGAAAATATCATATTTAGAGTGTAGGTACTAAATAGTTACCTGGAAGATTTTCAAATACGTATACGTCAATTGAAATATTATGTATAGTGTGACGAATGAAATGTCATGCATAATTTTGTTTGTAATCTCGACTAAGTTGCAACTCAAAGTATTATATGTAACTTAAAAAAATATTGTAATAGGTATTTGTATGTACTATATCTATATACTCCACCTAATACAAGAGTCGATGTTTAGTAAAGCTCATATATTAAAATAACATTCCAGTGTCGGTCGACCGGCACCTGCATCAGCTGGTACTTCGTGTGCGACGGCCGCAAGGACTGCCCCGACGGCTCCGACGAGAAATGTCAAGGTACTGGTAAAGGTAACTATTCACTAACACTTCCTTTCTTTTGCACTTACTGTTAATATCTCTTTGGAATCAGTTGGTGGAATACTTTTGTTATAGTTTCTATTAAATTTAAAAGAAAAGCTTTATACCATAAAAATATTGACCCTCTCAAAAAAATTGCATCGATATAGTTTTTATTCAAATTTAGGAATTTTACATTATTATTTACAACGTTTGAAGACAGAGTGTGACTTGCAAAAATAACTTTCAAGTTGTATTTAAAATATCTTCTTAATATAATAATTTAGAGATAAAATGTAAAAAATATTGCATGGATAATGAAAACGTAATTCGAAAATTAAATGTGTTATCAAATTGTAATTTAGGTACGACTGATTCCAGATTTTCAACACTAAATATTTCTAATCTAGCTATATTATTACTCTTACTCTTTGATCTATCACTATTCACTATAGATAAGTGAGTAGAAGTAGAATATACAACATATATACTGTGATAACAAGGTGTTGGTTGTAAGCAGCATCATTACTATTTGGAAATTGCTCTATAACACTATCAGGCGTTGGGACATACATACATACATACATACATATGTTATAAATAAATGTACTCTCTCTCATATGTATAAATATAATAAAAACTTTTTAATATACATTTGGGTGAATGTGCCAAATGTGGTGGATGATTCATACAATTTTCTGGAGGCATTGTGTGTTGAGTGGCGGAACTCAACGCCGCGCTTTGCGTCGTTACCAGACCGAGGGAATGAAAATATTAAATATTTCATTCCCACAATATTACAGTGGTGTCCACAAGTGGGAATCGACTTCACTACTGTTGCGCCACGAAGCTTCAGTTCAAAGTCTTCATAAAAATAAAATTAAGTTTTCAACTTCTGTTGATACTATTTCCTTTTTCTATAGAACATACAAAAGTAGGTAAAATTCTTAAACAATTTATAAAACTTTAGAATGAGATGAGACATAGTGGAATGGTGTGTAGGTTCTCTCTGAGAACAATCAAGATCGCTTTATTTTGACGTGAAAACGTCTTATAAATCGATAAATGCCGGTTGCACACATGAAAAAGCATGAGTCATTGTCACGTTCCGCCTGAGCCCATTGTGCAAGCGACAGCGCAGAACAGGCGATAGAGAGGCACGATTAGCTTAGGCGTTCACATTGCTACCTGTAATGAATGTACAATCAGTTGATGTAAATTGATAGAAATAAAAAAGAATCAAATATAATTTCACACGTGTTAAAAGCAACAATAAATAAAACGCTTTTTTATGTATGTAACAACGCAGAGCGCACCGGCGAGCGCTGCCCGCCGCACGCGTTCCGCTGCGGCGGCGCCGGCGCGCCGTGCGTGTCGCGCGCGGCGCGCTGCGACGGCGCGCCGCAGTGCCCCGGCGGGGAGGACGAGCGCAACTGCCGCGCCACCAGGAAGAGGGGGTGAGAGATACTACTAACTTGCTTGTATACTGAACTGATGGCAGGGCCATTTACGGCGGCAGGTGATTAGAAGACCACTGAACTTATAAATGCTATGTATAATCAGGTTACTTAAATCGACTTTCATTTAAGAATCGAATTTATTTGGCTTATCAGTCAAAGAGATCAACTAGCTAGCTAGCTGATCGAAACTGTATAATTGTAATATGTTACAGAGCCGCAGTTCTGGCCAGTTGAAAAATATTTTTTTTTCACCCAAAAGCGAATAGGCCTTAACTTTGTTATATGTTACTACGTATATACATATGTACATGCAGATATCAAAAAATAATCATTTTACTCTAAGTATATTCCTATTTACTCTAGGTCTATTCAATTATTCTTTCATTCGTAACCGTTGAATACAGACTACAGTAAATTCTTGTCTATTTTTCATAATGCATTCTAGTAATGACAATCATACCATTAAACTGATGACTAATCAAGATGGCCCTAAAAGAAATGTATTTTTTTTTCTTTAAAGAAATAAGTTAGTTTATTTTATATTTATATAATGTTCCCTCTTGATATACAACCCTTCAAACACATACTTATAAGGATGTTATTACTAAACGGATATAGGTTACATACTTACAATAATAACACTTAGATTACTATTAATCAGTAATTTCATATGGTAATCCTATAGTCTAACATCGTCTTCCAACTGTACGACGGAGCTATTTATAAATGAACTAGCGTATCAAATTACCGTAGCATTCCATAGTAAAAACACGTCCTCCACCGATATATCTACCTTACATAATTCTCTGAGTAAAGTGTTTCCTTAAGTAATACTATTATCCATAAAATATAATTTTGCGGCGTTAAGTTCCGCCACTCATCACGCCATGCCTCGAGAATTTTGTGGAAACTGAGGAACAGAGGTATCTTAATGATATCGAATTATATACTAGGTTCCCTTGTTCCTTCTGCCTACCATTCTTTGTGAGGGATACAACGTGAAACTAAAAAAATATAAATTACATATAGTTAGACTTCTTTCAATAAATATTAAAGTACTTTATTTGAGTTTTTAAACTACTTATACACTATGTACTACGACTTACTTTACATATTTCGCATTTTAACTATTACTTCTCCTCTTTCTGCCTATTCAGAAATGTCGCGTGCTGAATAGGATTAAACCTATATAAATACAATTGTTAACATTAATAAATACAAATACAATTTATAGATAAAAAAAACATACTTCCCGCTTTTTGACTCATTTAAATTTCATACACAAATAAAAATCTTGCACTAAATTGAAATAACAAAGATAAAAAAACCATTGATGATTCCTTATTTATAACCTGATCTCCCGTTTTATACGGTTCATTATACTTAGTTAATCCCATTAAAGGAAGCTGGTCCCTAATAAAAAGCGTAACAGTTTCTCCAGACTAAAAAGGCTTCATTCAGCATTACACAACTGTCCACCTGGCTGGTATGTTATGAAACCGGTGTTTTATTCAATGAATATGATTTTATGGGCAAAATATTTTACCTTTCTATTATACTTTATTATTTCTTAGAATGTACCTAAGCCTTTTCTTTATTTTTTATATTTGTGTGAGTTAGATTTAAATCTATAATTATCACCGTAACTTGTAAATGTATATGTTTTTACATACCTGTCGCATGTTGCCTTTTAGGCAGGAAAACTTAGCAGCCGAATTTGGGTTAAATGAAAACAGCAACCTGAAGTACGAATAGTATTGTGCTCGAAAATTTATTATAAAACAAAAACAAATAGTTAATCTTGTGATTTTGCCTAAATTTGTACTGTATTAATATTAGATAGCCTTGTAGTTCGTAAATATTATTACATGTTTGTGTGTTTGTTATTTTTTTATTAGTAGAACATTTGGTTCTCCTACATAATTTTGCTTGAAATTAATTAGTATTGTTTAAAATTCTGGGAATAATTGAATCCAAAGCCCATAAGTTGTGACCTTTTTGCTAAGCACCTATAGTATAACAGTACCTCATCTACTTATTTATAGTATAATATCATGTGTACATGGTTGCAGTTGTCCACGACACACGTTCCGCTGCGGCTCCGGAGAGTGTCTCCCCGAGTACGAGTTCTGCAACGCGATCATATCCTGCAAGGACGCGTCCGATGAGCCGCCGCACTTGTGCAACGAGCCCTCCAGGTGCGTAGGTTGTTTGACGCTAGGCTTGTTTAGTTGATTGCGTTGTTGACGTGCGTGCGTGCGTTGCAGATGGCGCGCGGCGGAGTTCTGCCCGCTGCGCTGCGGCAACGGGCGCTGCCGCAGCACGGCCGTGGCGTGCTCGGGCCGCGACGGCTGCGGCGACCGCAGCGACGAGATCGCGTGCGCCGTGTGCCGTGAGTGCTGCTACACCTCACTCTTACTACTCTGAGGGAAACACTGCGCTCCACTGCGGACGCGCATCTTGAGTGACGGAACGAACTCGCCGAGCTTTTGCCTTGATGCTAAATAGAACAAATTAATATATCAATTACTAACAAAATATCAATAATAATCAATAACAGCAAACAAATAGTAACAAACAGTCACATGTGCCCCTAGACCGCGGCAGTTTCAAGATAAGAGGAGTTAATCATTTAAATTTACCCGCTCCGATAACTGAACCTAGCGTAGCGATAAATTCCGCCATTTAATATGCAATGTCTTAAAAAATGCACAACATTAAGGAACTAAGTGTCTTAGAACAAGGTTCTCTCTGACTTCTCCACTACATATGGTATACAATGCAAAACTAAAAAAATTGTAATGAAATATTTAATATTTTCAATTTCCTCACTCTGGTAACAATGCCTCCAGTAAATGTTAATTGTAATATCATATACGAGTATATAATTATAATATCATCATAACTATGATAAATTTAACCCCTTATTTTTCACACTCTCTACTTTTTCTCAAAATCGCTTATTTCTAAATTTTATCAACTCTCTCTCTCCGCTCCGTCACTTTGAATCTTTGGCCCATTAAATATATTATCTAAATACTAAAAACAGTGCAATACCTTTTTAAAATTCAGAACCAATAGTTCAAATAACCTTAACATATCTCAAGAACCATGTCACATGACACATATCATGACACATATCTCATACCTTGTGCTTGAGGATCTATGTGACCGATGACCCTGTATAAGTAAACTTCGCATTATCTAGCCTTATCAGGACAAAAATAATAATATAATTAAAAAATTAAGAACTTTTTCCATAAGACGATCGAACCCACAACTATAGCTTTTACATTTCTCAAACGTGCATTTGAAAATATTTTTTACTTAATAAGAAAGTTTTTACTTCTTTGCTGAATCTCAGTTTATAGGGTCATAGTTTAGGACTTAGGACGTGAAAAATTAGGGAATATTTCATTATCAGTTTGCGTTCTAATAAATTCAGGATATGTCTACATCACGACACATTACACCACGAATTACGAAATACTTACATTATATTATATGTATCATCAAAAAACTATATATATAATATGATTACATCGGTACGTAATTTAATTTTTTTAAGAGTCACGCTAAATCCCGCACACAGCAGGGTAGGCGGGGAACCTGGTGGACCCTCCATTCCTTAATTTCCGCTGAATTCGAATGCATTGTGTGTTGAGTGGCGGAACTCAACGACGCGCTTTGCCTCAATACTAGAGCGAAGAAAGTAAATTTTAAGTATTTTATTTCCCTTGAGTGGCAATGGAACTCACAACCTGTTGCGTTTACTTAACTAACTACTTTGTTTCCACGACACGCCACGACTGGACTCAGGGTACCTTTATATTTGCGGGAATAAGTGACCTTAGTTATAATAGTCATATTGTCAATTTAACACATCCTGCTGCAATATGATGATCGTTAGTAGAATTATTATATATACAACTATTATATTTATTACAATTGCATTCCACTGGTCTACTAACTTACAGCCTAGCGTTTAGTTCCGCTGCTTAATTAGCTTGGTTTGGTAATTACACCAGATTGTCTCTACGAAAAAGGAAAATGTTACAAAATATTATTATTTATCTCGAATACCGTCCTACTCTTGAGCCACGACGTTCTCAATTGTTAACATATTTCTTTTTTATCATATTACATATTTAATAAATAATGTAATTAACTATAAATATATATTTCAGTTTTCTGTAATTATCTGAGTAAATTAAGATAATTCTTTACTAACTATTAACTTGAAGTCAAAATAAATCTTGGGAACTTTTAATGAACAATAGAAGTTAATCATCACATGAAATAATGCTTCTTCAGAATAAACTATGAACCTACATACTTTATTATAAAAAACAATGAACAATTATGGAAAAAAATTCGAATATCTTTCAGTAACATATCGTCGGTTTAAAGTGTAAACCTGCCCACAACCTGCTAATCAAATTATCAGGGAACAAACGACTTTAACTTCTTGGAAAGTTGACAATTGATTTGTATTCCCTACTATATGGAATAAAATAAAAGTCAATTTTGTACTTTTTTACACTTTCAAATGGTATAAAAATGTACATAAAAACAACAACAACACTGATTAAGCAGTTTTACACTCTAAAGTCTAAACCGACGACATCCATACTAATATAAAAAGCGGAAGAGTTTGTTTGTTTGTTTAAGCGCTAAGATCTCTGGCTCTATTGGCTCGATTTACTTTTTTTTTGTTTTGTACGAAAGCTGCATTCTTCATGAGTGAGGCTATTACGCTGTCAATTTTAGTTAGCCTTAAATAACGAAATAACAATATAATAATAAGGAACGCCATCGAATTGCTGTAAGCGTGTGCGCTGCAAAAATAGTTAAATATATAATTTTGTTAGTTCTAAAAAAAGTTCGCGACACCGATATCTATATCACTTTCTCAGAATTATAAAAACAAGTTGTTCACGATTGAATATATCAATCTATTGGCAAATGCAGCATAATAAAAGTATTATAGGCGGCATGCGGGCGAAGTCGCGAATGAGCCGCTAATGTTAAATAAATTGTATTTATTATACCTACATATTTTTATGAATTAAGCCTCTTTCATCATAAATGTTCAAATACTGCGGCCCGGATTAGTTTTTTCAGCAATTTATGAATTATATTTAATGTTACATGTATCTACTATATGTAATAAAAAAGTCTATTTAAAATTGAATCGAAAGTAATGAATCATTTGTTCAGCTATTATTATACATTAAGACCGCCGTGACGCGGCGGCGCAGCATCTGACAAAAAGCGCGACGGTTGTCGGTTCGATTTCTACTGTGGGGCATGAATTATTTTCCTTTTTTCGATTTGCTAAAGTGACAAAGCAACATGTTGAATTCTGCCACTCAAACACAATGTTTCTGAAATTGATGATAAATGTGGGATATAGAGTAAAGGTATAAAAAAATCAATCAAATACATAACTAAATCAATATTTAAACACCAATGTGTTATTTCCCAGGGTGTCCAGCTCCACCGCAGCTACAGTGAAGTGCTAAGATATGGCCTACAAGTGTCACTAGCAACGCTGCCTCCGGATCTCATCACTCATCAACACCAGATAAATGAATAATTCGAATTTTATTTATATTAGAAAATTATAGCTTACAAAATTTGAAATTATAGTAATGTTATCTTAATCGAAAGAAAATTAGACTTTTAGAACATCAAATAAAAATTCTAAATTAGTTTAGTATATCAATAGTACACCGTATATCGATATAAAATTAGTACCTTTTGAAACATTTGGTTTTTTTTATAATTCGAATTCTTTTTATTGTAATTAAGTTTTAAAAGTGTATAATAAGAATTATCTGCCACGTAAATAAGACTGAGAAATTATCAATTTTATTTATTTCATAGCTTTAGTTACATGTATTCAATAACAAATTAGGTTCGTTACTTAAATAACACCATTTATATAAAAAAAACCTGAAGTACTAATAAAAATCAACAAACGCATTAACCTTCTTCATATCATTTTTATTACATTTCTAACGATTAACTGTGATTTTTAGTTTAAAGTTGACTTTTTGACTTTACTTTTTGACTTTACTTCTTATAGTACATGAATAAATAAAAATCGAAATTTTATTATAATATAAAACGTAAGGATTTCTATAAGTCGCATATTTTATAAAATGATATATAGGTAATCTAATAATTTGATTTACCATTCAAGTCACACACTAGTTTGTACTGTTGTCTATATGAATTCTCATATTTTAATCTAAATTCATTATTTTTAATTACAACAATGAAATTATTATGTTGCTTGTCAAGTTTTTAATAACTAATTCAGATTTTTAAAGTACTCATTTGCGAAATTGAATATATGTAACTAAAATTATAAACATTTAAGTATTAAGTATTTGTACTCTACATTTTTATTAGAACTTAAGTTACTTAGACCAATTTTACTAAGTTTTAAACAAACGGCAGAAGAGTTCCATTTTCTTTAGATATACTTATATTTTTATGTTAGGACTTTGTAAATTCCTAAATATATGTATTTTTTTTTATTTTATTATGAAATTTTCATAAAAGCTTTCACCAATGTAAGCTTTTAAATCGCCTTTTTACTCAATACTGATTGTTTTACAAAAGTTTATCACGAAAGATTAACAATATCAGTATTGATTAATAATATTAATATTCTAACAAAAATTACTACATTAAAATGTCAGACAGCAATATATTTCAAAGGAACCGGTAAGATCTTAAGATAAATACAAGCGATAGACAGAATCGAAAATCATTTTGACATATTGAATTTAATAATCCAATATAATTTAATTTGAATGTTTGTAGAAAATAAATACTGTTATTTTATTCGGCGTGTTTCTTGAAATTAAAGTATAACAGTACAGCAGTAATTCATAACATCACAATCACTATAACAATATTTATATTTTCTACATTATATTGTAAATATATATAAGTTTAAGTAATTTTTTACTAAAACAATAAATAATTTTAATAAACATTTCATAATAACATTCAATATATTTAATCATAAGGTTTAATTAATTTATTTTTTTATTATATTAGTTTTGTTTTAGATTATCTTAATTATATTATGAAACCCAGTATTCTGTTTAGAAATTTAAAAATAAAGTTTAGTTTAATTGTGCTTTATGAATATGAGTGTAATTTATTGTATAATATTGTGTTAATGTTGTGTGAATGTGGAAAATTATATTTATATAATAATAAAATAAATAAAGTAAAACTACAAAATATATATATTAGATATATTTTATTACCTGTTGATAGCCCTTTAAAATATAAAGATGGTAAATATTTTCTTTCATTTTCGAAATACACAGATTATCTCAAATTTTACTACAGATCATAAATTCTTTATATGGTACATATATGATCCGGATACTATTTTTATAGTAATAAGAGGTAATAGTAATAGAGGCCAGTCATGGCGTAGAAGCGCAAGTGCGTGACTGTAAACGCGATAGGTTGTGGGTTCGATGTCAAGCCAAAAAACGCGGCGTTGAGTTCCGCCAGTCAACACGCAATGCCCCAGAATTCGGCGGAAAATGAGCAACGGAGTGCCTTAACACTAGGTACTCTCTGCCTATCCTTCTGTGTGTGGGATAGGGTGAAGTTGATATATAAGAGATAATAAAATTTATCATAACGGTTATAATAAAAACATACAACATCCCCTAAAACCACGCCGGAGCACAATATCTATCTAAGAACAAGCTTTTAATCTACCAATAAGATATTTGACAGTTAGTTTACAGTTAGGCAAAAATAATAAATGTGATGATTGTGGGTTCGATTTTCATTCCCTCACGGGCAAAACATAGCACGGAATGTTTACAGTTGGCAGGTTCTTAACCATACACGCGATGTTTCTAGGTTCAATTCCTCTTTACGTATATTTGAACTTCCCAAAATCAGATTGATTTGCCACTTTCAGCTGCCTCGTTAATTTTTGGTACATACATTCAGAAAGAAAATATATAGCTTTTATTATTATTTTCATTAGCTATGGATGTATTTATAAGTGTGGTTGTATTTATATTGATACAAGATTTTGGAGCATGCGCAGTGTGCACTATTGTGTCAGACATGACGTCACAGGTTTGTCTGATGTTGTTCCCGGTACGCACTCGAAGCACTATGCCCTTTGAGAAGCGAAAACACTCAATATCTAATAGAACAAAATATTACAACATTTCGTAAATATTGAATAATAGGTGAGTACACTTTCACTAGCTACAGATTCTAGCTCTGCTTTGTTATTTTAATATGAAAATATTTTTATTACATCTGAAACGTATGAAAATATTTGGTACTAGCGTTGTCAGACGCCCAGGTTTTGGCGGGACGTCTTGATTTTTAGCACAAAATTTAAATGACTCTCACGGGCCAGATATGGTCCCAATTTTCGTGAACCATGCACTAAAACAATTCTTTTTTTATAAAACTATTTTTTGTAATATATTAGGTACTAACAATTTCAATTTAAATGTTCCGCTTTTCGCCCAGACAAAATCTGCCAACGCTGATAGGAACCGATATAGAATTGTTAATAGCTCTTAGTGAGACGCATACTTCGTGACTAAAATATTCTTAGATACGTAATTATTAAATGGACATGAGATATTCAATTAAAAATATTTCTCAATCGTTATATGAATAATATACGAGTATAAATGTTATTACTATCGACATTTTATTTTTATTAATAACATAAACATTGATCGTTTATGTTTACTAAATATCTAGTAAGCAGCAATTCATTTTCTCTATACTAACCACGTAAGAAAGCAGACGATTCTTTATACAACACTTATAAGCTATGGAGAATAATAATGAACATTCGGTAATAGTTCGTAGTATTAGTATCTCTATACAGTTGTTAAGTTCCATCTCAAGGTAAGTTAAGTATATGCCAAATGAAGGTACAGGCCGGTAATTGCGTTCTTTGTTTTTTGTTTAATTGACCTACAAAGTTCGTGGTTACCAACAATTCCTTGACTTTATCTGTCAGTTAAAATGACTGATGTGTTAATATATTACGTTTTAGGAGCAAATCGCGTCCTGAAAATATTTAGTGAAACAATGTAAAAAAAAAATTAAAACAATCCAGTCGTGGTGCAGAGTTTCGAGTTTCGAGTATTTAAATTATTTTTTTTATTTCTTCGCTCTGGTGTCGAGGCAAAGAGTAGCGCTGAAGCTTCTTTTTTCTTCTTTGTTCCGCTCAAACCCGAAATGCCTCCAGAATTCGGCGAAAAATGGGGAACGTAGAGTCTTAACTAATACTACTAGATTCCCTCTGCCTATCCTGCTGTGTGCAGGACAAAGCGTGAAGCTAATTTTCATTTTTAAAAACTTACAAACACTGGAACGATCGACAAATTCGCGATAAATATTACATGTATTAAAATTTCAATATAATTAGCACAAAATAGCAAGGTATATCTTAATCATTATTCCATTCGTGATAAAATTGTACCTAGTGATTGTTATGTCGCAGATTAAAAAAGGCATGTGCAATAAAAATAAATAAATTTTCTTTTTTTTTTTGGCTTCACGCTGTAGGGTAGGCAGAGGGAACCTAGTGTTAAGACACTCCGTTCCCCACATTCTGCCGAATTCTGGAGGCATTGCATGTTAAGTGGCAGAACTCAACGCCGCGCTGAACCTTGACACCAGAGCGAAGAAATGGAAATATAAATTTAAATAAATATTTCGTCTCCTCGTGGGGATCGAACCCACAACCAGTCGGTTTTACAGTCACACCTCGTGCGGCTGCGCCACGACTTTTATTATTATATAATATAAAAATAAATATATCAATCAAAAATCACTTTATAAATATAAATATAATATTAACTTATTATTGTTTCAGGTTAAAAAAGCTAACTAGAATAATAGGCATGAAGTCCGTGAAAACCAGTTTCGGAGTGGCAACAGTTTGCATATGCTTCTTTATTTTATTACTTTATCATTTCTATCACTTTTCATTTGCACAAAATTATTCTAATACTGATTTTATTGTCGAACAACCATCTTTGAATAAAAAAAGGAGCTATAATGCACCTATGAAGCATGTGCCTTTAAACGAGATATACAATGATATATCTGATAGAGATCAAGATTTTTCGATTGAGTTCGAAGAATCTAAGCAAGGTAATATTATATATTATAAAATATATTTCATTGACGAAAGAGCATTTCTAAAAACAAAATTAAGCTTTTTTTGTTTGTTGTATGATTTTTAGGTGAAATGATTAGTACGCCGGGCTGTCATATACCAGTTGCTATGGTCAATTATAAAGCCACAAAAGATTGGAAATCGGGATCCTGTGGCGAACGAGCAATATTTTTAGAACGAATTGATACAACTAAACTTCGTGTGTCTTTAAAAGACAAGATTATGAAAAAATATACGAAACAATCTTTGACATATACTTGTTGCTACAAATTCTTTCAGAGGTCATCGAGGCCTGGCTATCAGTATAGAAGACTTCGGTAACATATAATAAAAACATATTTGTAGTATAAAATTAAATCGTTAAATACATACGTACGACGTACACCGATATGGAACTTAAGAAGCTGAGATATTTCAACAAATTTTTATGTTTATAATCTCCGTATTGTTAAATTGCAGGTTTACAAATTGCAAAGAACTGCGTAACGAGGAAATCATTTTTTTAAAAAATGACTTTATCAACATCCAATGTTTTCAAAACGTCAACAATAGATCATATCTTATATATGAAGATGTTTATGCGTTTTGCAAAAAAAAGAATACTACTTATAAACATATTATAACAAAGAACAAAACTAAATACAAGCCGAAATACAATATCCTGATTGTAGGGATGGATTCTATGTCTCTATCACGTTTTGTTCAAACAATGACCAGAACCGTAACATTTTTGAAGAACAATTTTTGGCCTGGTTTTAGAGGTTATCATAAGGTATGTTTGTAAACAATGTATTATATATGTATTTATAAAATTTATAACAGATAGGTCCATAATTTATAGTATTTTCATTGCTTGAAATAGTTATTATTACCGTAGCATTTGGCGCTCTGTTCTCTCTGATTTATCCCTAGCGGTACCCCGCTAGGGATAAAGCGTGACGTTATAGTATAGTATAGAAATAGTTAGTCAAGTCAATAATAATTTAAATAGTATTTTGCAGATAATGTGAGAGATGCAATTTTATTAATATTTATTGTTTTCTACATTTAAAACTATTTTTAAACGCAGGTAGGTGATAATACATTTCCAAATTTGATGGCTGCATTAATGGGTAAAAATTTATCAACAATTGCAAGTCAATGTTCGGGTAAAATGGACCAATGTAGTGATCTACTTATTTGGAATTTTTTTAAAAAATCGGGCTATGTAACCGCTTACGGAGAAGACTTTCTACAATTACCAGATATGTTTAGCAAGGGCTATACGTTTCACCGTCCTCCTGCTGATCACTATTTGAGAACATTTTTTCTTAAAGGAGAACGAGAGGTAAACAATCATTCTTTACTATGCAATGGAAAAGTTTCTTCTGGTCAACAACTACTAAATTATGCCTTAGATTTTGTCCTAACCTACAGAAGTGATGCATTTTTTGGCTTCTTCTGGATGAATTCTTTCAGCCATAATATTAACAATCGACGTCAAGGTGCAGACAAACTCTTTGAAGATTTCTTTAACCGTCTTTCTTATACAGGAGCACTAGACAATACATTTATAATATTTTTAAGTGATCACGGCATTCGATTTGGAGAACATCGTCTAACAGTTGAATCTTATTATGACGATAGAATGCCATTTCTTTTCTTATGGGTACCGAGATTGTTTAAAATACACCATCCAGACAAGCTCAAATCAATTAATATTAATCAATTCAGACTCTTGACTCCATATGATTTGTTCAATACAATGCTTGAAATTCACGAACTCTCCGTCGGTAATTATACACAAGAAATTCAACCTTCGGCGAGACATCAAAGCATATTTAACATCGTGAGTGCGAATCGCACTTGCCAGGACGCGGGCATTCACGATAAGTGGTGTAGTTGTCACAAATTGTATCCCCTTGACGTAGGAGATACGGAAGGAGTTAAGAGCGTGCACTTCGTAGCGACCTATATACAAAATACAATGAAAAATATCAAAACTAAGCGTTGCTGGAGTTGCATTGGGCTAACCCTTAATAATGTGAGTAGAATACATTTCTATTACGATAATGATAAAACAAATTTGTATTATGTAGTTGCATTTTCTATGAAACCAAAAAATATTTTTTATGAAGCCACTGTGTTAGTTAGAGATAAGACTATGAATCTTGTGGGAGCGGTCAATATCATTTCGCCCTATAGAGGTTTTGGATACTGTACAGTTAAACATGAAGATAGAATATTCTGTGTGTGCCAAAAAATTAACAGTTGTCGTTTAAAAACAACTGTATAGTTTATGGCTGTTAATTGATAAGATGTACCTAAAAATATATTAAAGAATAAAAGAATATGTAAAATACTTAATATCAAGCTGTGATATAACTACATGTATAAGTTAAATAATTAAGCATCGATAGATATAATTTTTTTCTAATGTGAATTTACTTATTTTAATTTATGAAAATTTACTAAAGAAAGATAAATGACTGAGTTAATATAAATAAATAAATTGATTTCTATCATGCTTTTTTTATTTATTTATTTATATCCTTCTGTATTTCAAATATTTAATGCATAAGTAGGTACATTACATATTTATTTAGCAAATAAAACTAAAAAATTTTAAGTTTCTACTTGAGAGAATGATTTAATATTTATTAATATTTTCATTTCTTCGTTCTGGCAATAAGGCAATAAAGCCCGACGTTGAATTCCGCCACTCAACAATGCCGCTAAAAAAATAGGCGGAAAGTGGGGAACGGGGTGTCTTGACACTAGGGTCCTTTGCTGACCCTGCTGGTTGCAGTATGCGGGATTACAGTGTGAATCTGATTTAATTTTAGTTTAGAATATATAACAAGTAAATTTAAAGATAGAACGATAAAAGAAAAAGATAGGCTTTAAAGAATTTCAGATGTAACCTGAGATAATTTTACACTTAATCCTTTTACACGTCAAATTCGCCGTTTTAAACCTCGAACTCCTATTTTTAACTTTTTTACTTCGAATTCGCATTTTTATACTTCAAATTATATATGAATTTGAATAAAAAACCCTATATATAATATAATGTATATGTTATATTGTTTACAATGCCAACAGTATACAGTGCCAAGTAATCTATAATTGTCTATATTACATTATTTATCAAACTGTCTGATATTAGCGACCATCTGGTTGTCTCAAACACCAGACAAAATTTCATTAGGTTGTCATAAGTTGCCTCTTTCACTCAAGCCTACCATTACCATTTTACGTTTCGAAGAGACAATACTCTTCTTTATTTACTATTGATTCCTCTTTAACTATAAACTTATAATTGTAAGTAACAGCTATAAGATGAAGAAATTTTGATATTCGTATACATTAAAAAAATCACACCATCTAGTTGGCGTTACACATAATCGTATAATAAGTCTAAGTAACTTAGTAATCTCACTAAAATATTGATGAGAATGGATGTGGCGTAGAGGCATAAGCGTACGATTGTAAATGCATCTGGGCGAAACCCACTCGGTAAAATGAAATATTCAATATTTTCATTTCCTCAATTCTGTTAATGAGGCAAAGCAATCAAACCTCATGAATTCGTCTGAAAGTGGGGAACGGAGAGTCTTAATACTAGTTTTTTTAGGTTCCCTATACACAGCGTGAAACTAAAAAAAATAAAAAAATAATAACAATTAGGTAAAAGCTTCTGTTCATATTATGTAGGTGTGTCGAATATAAGTTTTTCTAGGCCGGTGCATGATATCATATAGCGTTTGATAAATTTATCCCTACAGTTAACCATTGTATATCAACAGTAACGGACGTATTATTTTTAACACCAACAGTCGATGAATGTTGTTCTATATTTGTGAAAAATATTAATTGAGTTTAGTAACAGAGGAATAAGTCTTTATAAAGCATTTTTTTTTTTTAAAATAAAGCACTGCTGTGATGGAAATTTTTTGGGCGAAATGAATAATTATTGTATCCTTTACATTTATAGTAAAAGTACGTAACGTGCGAAAGGTAAGTTTAAAATTCATTAATATAGCTAAACATTTTTTTTTTCAATCCCTGGTAAATGTATGTAACATATATTTACGGTGTAGATGTAGACAGACACATTTGTTTGGTTTCATTGTTTGCAGTTTAAATATTTCAAAACCTTGAAGCGCTCAACTATTCTAAATGTACCTATTTCGTACAGCTACTACGTAAGTACTTAGTTACATCTGTCAAAACTTGCGACAGAATTTATGAGAATGTGTAAATAAAATTTTTCCTCATAGGAAACAGAAAAATTATATTTAATTTTCCTTTTCCATAATTTTTTAAACAGATACCAGGTTAAAATCCTAGAAAAAAACAAGACAAGGCGAGTCGGGATTGCCCATTGAGGGTTCCGTAAAAAATGGAGGTCTTGAGCCTTTTCTGAAATTGAGGCTTAGCTTAGCCAGAGCCCTTTTAATTGATACCTCACTTCAACTAATATTAAAATTGGCTTTAATACCAAATTTTGCCCCCTTTTTAAGGTTATTATTATTTTTTAGGATTTAACCATGAATGTATAGTTTTCAGATTCTTCCTGAACTAGTACTACTTGTAGATGCTAACTGCCAAATTTCATAATTCTAGGTTTTCATATTTCTAGGTTCGTTTATAATGTCGAAATACGCGTTTTTTTTATATAAACGACGATATCTTTTTTCTAAGTAAATATAGGAATACGTTTTTTATCAGGATTTCATAGGGCCGTAGATCTGAGTATATGGTTTGTATTTCAACTCGATATCCCCAAGCGTTCCTGAGATAAAGGGTCTTGAGAGACAGACAGATAGACGGACAATAAAGTGATCTTATAAGGGTTCCTTTTTTCCTTAAATAGGTACGGGACCCTAAAAATAACAATAAATTACCTATTTTATTATCACTTTTTTTAGCTTCACGCTGTGTCCCGCACTAGAGGCAGAGGAAACAAGGGACCTGCTATTAAGATACTCCTTTCTCATTAAGATACTCCTTTCTCATTAAGACACTTCCGTTCCTCCACTTTCCGCCGAATTCTGGAGGCATTGTATATTGAGTGACGGAACTCAACGCCGCGCTTTACGTCGTTACCAGCGTGAAGAAATGAAAATAAGAAATATTTCATTTCATCATTCAGCGGGAATCGAACACCCAACATGTCACAATTACAGTCGCACGCTTGTGCCTCTGCACCACCACTGGCTTAAATTCTTAACCAATGTTATTTATAAGTAACTATCTTTTTTATTTGTGTTTTTTTAATTAAAGGAAAAGATAATTTTGAATGATAGTCTTACTTGTTACCTGTGATAACATGATTTACCTATAGATGCTGGTTAGATAACAAAAAATATTTCATGACACGGTTGTACAATGTACCATATTAAGGCATACCCACAGTCCAAAATCGGTATAGTTTATAGATATTATATAAAAAAAAATATTTAGAGTGATGAAATTATAATAATAACAAAATCTGCGGTTTTTAAAAATTCCGTCTGTCTGCTTGCTTATACACGCACATCTACGGAATTACTGGATGGATTTAAAAGAACGCTTTCGCTCTGCGGTAAGAAGTTGACAGCAACGTTGAGATTTGTAGCCTGATAAAAATCAATTTCACGCTGTATCCGGCACACAGCAGGGTAGGCAGAGGGAACCTAGTGTTAAGACACTGCATTCCCCACTTTTCACGGAAAACCTGGAGGCATTGCGTGTTGAGTGTAGCCTGATGATCCAACCTTTACTGGAGTAGAAAAGTCAGAAGTGTCATTCTTTGTGATATCTTACATATATACTTTTAATTACCTATAGCTATATTAATTAACATAATCTTATTATTAAGACATTAATTGAAAGAGTGCGTGCTGCTATTGGTAACTGGCCTAAAAGTTTAGAGGACTGTATAACACCCAATGGAGACCACTTCAAACAAACTTTATATATTTTTAACGATTTTATATTAATGTATTACAATAAAACACTGTAACGGTAATACATATATACCTATTTAAAACCACAATTTTATTTTTAAGATTATTCTAAACCCAATTGTATGTTAAGCCGTTACTCATCTAAATAACTCTATTGTTCTAGTATATATTACATGTAAATTGTAATAGAACTCTTTTATATGCAAATAAATTATCATTTTATTACTATTTTACTAAGATAATTTATCACATCCGCTCTGTACCATTCCATAACAGATATCTATTAACAATGGTGGACATAATCAGAAACAACAAAACAAATTTACTATATTCGACAAATGTGTAACATAGATAGAGTAAAACAACTGTTCAAACGATTAAAGTAGTCAAGAGGTGTTTCCTTTACCTGCATTGTAAGTAGGTATTGTTAATTTTAATAAAAAAAATGATAAAAAATTATATATAAGTAACACTCTCGATAATTCTAATATCTAACGCGATCGTAACCGCAAGGTCAGTATATGTAGCTACATGGATCTCGGAGGCCAGATAGCAGTTGCAAATCGGCCATCCAGTCAATCAGAAAAAAATACTAGGACTAATAAGATTCAATTGATTAAATTATAACACATACATAATGGAATCCTTAAAACCAGAAAATATTGTATAACACATAGATAGAGATAGACACATATCTATACACATCTTTAGATGAACAAGCTCACATTTTAAAAAACTAATAAAATATATTGAATTTAAAAGTTACAAAATATAAATGATGAGTTTCATATAAATATTTTAGTGTACAGACAGTTCATTATTGCATTTGTCTAACCACACTTGGAAAAGAAAATACAAATATGGGGGATATTTGTATAATAGTAATATTCTTAGAATATTCATTTTAATATTTTTTTATTTGCATAAACATATATGTAAGTATGTACGTATTTCTTTTTTTTCAGCACATGAAGCCAAAGTAAAATGTATAATGCCAAATATGTAAAGATATTAATTTTTTTTACTATAACTATAGGCTTAGTATATAATACTTGTCGTGTAGACCCTAAAACAAGTACAACTAATCAAAATATGACATTATATATACATAAAAACTACTTCCAGCATTACAATGGTAATTTCATTTCCTACTATTCGTGATTAAGTAAAATGCTTTATATTGGACAGCTCTTAAATACGAGATACTAGCGTCACTTTTATATTGCTTGCATTAAATCTTGTTTTTAGCTTCACGCGGTATCCCTCATATAGCATGGTAGGCAAAAGGAACATAGCGTTTACACCCCATCCCCACTTTCAGCCGAAATTTCAAGATATTGAGTGGCGGAACTCAACGCCGCACTTTTTTTTGTTACCAGAGCGAGGAAAAGAAAATATAAAATAATTGATTTTTCCAAGTAGGAATCGATTTGACGACCGTCGCGTTTACAGTCACACGCTGTGCCACTGCGCCACTAAATATACTAATTACTTTCATTACCTATATACCTTTAATCTACACAACTTTAATAACTCTTAGTTATTTACATATTATAATTTACTCAAATCAAAATAATCTATATTCAAAAATCTTATACCTCACAAGCAAAAAAAATAAATTTATTAAAAAAAACATTTTAGATATATTTTATTTATTTTAATCCACAGATGGCGCTGACTACTTGATAAACACTCCTGGTTGTTATATACCAAATTATTTAAAAACATATAAAATAAAGGAGACCCCACCTCTCAACAAAACGTGCGGCGAACGAGCCGTATTTATAAAAAAAATATCCAATGACATAATAAAATTTAACATTGACAATAAAGTTATGAGGTATAATAGCAAGGGAAAACAATACAAATGTTGTTATAAGTTTGCTACGCCGTCTATCGTATCGGGGAAGATAGATTACACAATATTGAGGTAAAGTTGACAATAAAGTTGAAAAAGCGCACAACTTCCTCTTTGTCTATCTTACAATGAGGGAACAACCATGAAGCTGCTAAAAGAAATTTATTACTTTAGTATCTATCTATAATCGGTAGTTGGCCCTTTTGCAAATATTAAAGATTCGTACCTATACAATTTAGAATTTCAGAGAAAAAATATTTGTCAACCTGCAATTTTCATGGCTACGTAAAGCTTAACGTAAAGTAGACAGAGGGAACCTAGTGTTACAACACTTTTTTACTCAGTTTCCGCTGAAGTTTTGAGATATTGCGTGTTGAGCGGTAAAACTCAACGCTGCGTTTTGTCTTGTTACCTGGGCTACGAAATGAAATTATAGAATTATATTGTAATAAAATATGAAACAAAAAATATAAAAATATATGCTAGTACAGCTACGTAAACTAATAGAATTTACACGGACATCACCGTATAAAATTACTTGACACAGGCCGGCGTTTATAATAAAATATACCTACTGAGTTTACTTGGCGTGAAATATAAAACAATAAATTAATTACAAAAGGAAACTTAAAAAAAACATACTGATTAAGTATTTCAAAAAAAATTATCTGCTCATCAAACTAATGAAAAATATTCTTTGTAGGTATTCGCAATGTGTAGATTTTACAAACGATACAGAGGCGTTCCTAGAGCACGAAATAATAGCCGTTACTTGCTCTATATTACATAAAAAATTAGTTATATATGAAGACACCTATGCAATATTAAAAAAAATTAAAATAAAAACCAATGAGCTTAACGAAAAGAAAACTTGGAACGTTCTGATGTTAGGAATGGATACAATGTCACGGGCACGGATTTACGCGAGCATGCCAAAGACTGTTGCTTATTTTTCACAGAATAATTGGTTAGATTACAGGGGGTACCAAAAGGTAAGGTAAGCTATAATAATAAACAGGTAATAAGGTAAATATTATAATATACTAGCCAACCGTATAATAATATATTGATATACTTGTTTTAGGTAGGCTACAACACATTTCCAAATGTTTTGCCATTATTGACTGGCAAGAATGTTTCAGCAGTATATGCAGCGTGTTCGTCAGGCATGGATAGGTGCAATGAATTACTTATATGGTCAGCGTATCAAAAGGCTGGCTACGTGACAGCTACTGGAGAAGAATACTTAAGATTACCAGACACATTTGCCAAATATGGATATAAATCTTCTCCTACTGATCATTATCTAAGACCACTTTTTCTTACTGGCGAACATGCTAACGGCAATCTAGTATGTACTAAAAAAATGCCGTCAGCGAAACACATGCTCGATTATGCTACGCAATTCGCAAATGCATACAAACAAAATAATTATTTTGGAGTATTTTGGTCAAATTCCTACAGTCATAATATTGAAAATTCGCCCACACTCATCGATAAAGACATTTTTAATTTCTTTACAACGCTTAATGAAACAGGCGTTTTAAATAACACATTTATATTCTTTCTAAGCGATCACGGCACAAGATATGGAAAAATGAGGGTACCATACGAGTCATATTATGATGAGCGTTTGCCAATGCTATTTATATGGGTGCCTTATAATTTTAAGAAGTTACACTTAAATGCATATAATAGTTTTATTTTGAACCAGAATAGATTAGTTACTCCATATGACATATATCTCACTCTACAGGAAATAATGTTAATATCAACAGCGTCAGAACAATACCATAAACCCATTTCCGATGGGTGTCCTAATTGTATGAGTATGTTCAATGAAATAGATCCCACGAGAAAATGCAATGACGTAGATGTTAGCGAAAAGTGGTGTACCTGCCACGAGATGAGACGTCTAACTGAATCAGATGAAGACATGCGTCGCAGTATTGAACTTTGCGTGACACAATTACAAGACAAAATGAAGAACACACCAACCACCCATTGCATGAAATGTATTGTATTAAAATTAAAAACGATTTTACGGACGCACGCCTACCGGGATGAATATAGCAATAGTACTTATTTTATTATAGCGTTCGTCATGACGCCCGGCGACGTTGCTTTCGAAGCAACAGTAGTAAAACGGAATAATGACTTTAGTATTGTACAGCCGACTTATTCTATAACATCGTACAACACGAGAGGGAGTTGCGTTGTAATACCATATCATCGACAACACTGTGTTTGTATGAAAATTAAAAATTGCAAAAATAAACAATAAAAATGAAAATATTATCTTTTATTACAATTTTCACAATTAACTTTTCTTTTGTCAATAGATATACATTATTGTTTCAGCACCGGTTTTATACACTTTACAAAATCAGTTGCTTGTAGAATTCTTAATTAAATATTATAGTACTCACTTATTTTTTGTTATAGACAAACATATTTAAGAAGTTAAATTTTCTTTCGTTGTTTCAGAAAAATATATATATATATATATNATATATATATATATATATATATATATATATATATATATATATATATATATATATATATATATATATATATATATATATATATATATATATATATATATATATATATATATATATATATTAATTTTTAATTACAATGCTTTTAATTGACATTAAATACAATTTGAAATATAATTATGAAGAATACACATAGGCCCAGCCTACTTACATTTATATCATTGCATATTACAAATGACTAAGATTCAACCCCATATTGACCGGCAACAGTTGTTTAAACAATTCACTAACTGTACGTAATTTTGTTATCTATTAGACCTAAATCAGTAAATACTATACCATTTTTTTGTTATATTAATACAGATCATTTATTTCACAATCATATTATACAAGATGCAATAACAATAATTATTAATACTACATTTCAAAATTAAATAAATAATGGCGTTATTATTGAATTAAAAATAAATGCTTTAACTAATACTCACAATAAATTACCTCATTTAGTTACATTTTAATCTACAATTTGTACTATATTAACTATACAACCTCCTTGAGAACTTAAATATACAGTACTAGTTATTCTATTCTAATCTTAAGATACATAAAGGTTGGTGCTGACCAGTATTCTTGCGTGGTGTAACGTAATACAGTACGGTAGACGAGTAGTGGCCGTCCTTAAGTATTACTGAACTTTTATGTATTGTTGACTCGTGAAAAAAGTAACCAAAAGGAAGAAAAAAATCAAAAAAATCTAAAATGCTGCACACACTTCTAACGCTAACTTCAGGGAAGCCACGACTTTTGTACCGTAATGTACACACTAAAGGCATTCGCGTATTCATTGCGGGAAAACAGGCAAGCGAAAAAAGACTATAACTCAAGATCCCAGGGCCAGACCTACGTCATTTTAGCACAGCTGAAATTTTGCCTGTAAACGCTACTGGCTGCGGGATCGATCCCCACTCGGGGAATTGAAATATTTTGCGTTCCGCCACTCAACACGCAATGCCCCCAGAATTCGACGGAAAGTGGGGAACGGGCACTCCGTTAAGTGTTAACGGAGTTAATAACGGTGATAACGGTTAACTTCCGTAAATCCCGCATGCAGCAGGGTAGGCAGAGGGCTAAGCTGGCCGCCTACTAACCTGGCCCGAGTAGTCGCGCGCAGGTTGCTCCTGCGCGCTTCTCCGAGCAGACCGTCGAGGGTGCCCACACACCCTTGACTCCGCGACGTGCCTTTGCAGGGTCCCGCCGCCGCGTTTCGCGGAAGACTATTGTCCCCGCGTCTCGCGGCCAATGGCGGTCGAGGAGGAGCACCGTGAGGTTTTAGTGGGTATTCGGACGGCCTACATCTGCCAGTCCGCGAATCTTACATCCCGCTCGAGTCCCTCAGGCCGCTATCCGGCCTGAGGGACTCGAGCACAACACAACAGGATTTCCTCACGTTAAAAAAAGGGTAGGCAGAGGGCTACTCTACAGTGTGCGGGATAAAGCGTGAAACTGTTTTTTTTATAAATTTAAATAAGAGTACTTTAACGTCAGTGAGCGTTCATTAATCTTCAAAATTTCAGCTTTGATAAAATGGGGGCCCTGGGATCCCAGCCTATTAGAGTGAAATATGAATTTCAACACCCGGCGTAACATAGTATCATACTCACTGAGAGAAGTACATTACACTCTGTAACGTCGGTCTGTACCAACCTTAACAAAATATATCTACACGATGCCACCATAAAATGTACACTCATATGCATAACAGAGGACAATAGTTTTAAAAGACTATTGTAAATAAATTGTCATATTTACTTTAAGGTGTGTGCAGCTGACATATTTCACTGTTTACAAGTTTAAGAATGTAAAAGTGCCCTCGTATTTGTTTTGTGACACATTTTCATTCATTTATAATAGCATCAGACCGTTGGACAGTCGGAGGCTGTTCCACTTTGTCTTTGTCCATGCCTTGTTTACTTAATGTCATTAATAATTACACTACTATCAGTATTGCAACCATATTCTTTTGGAATACATTGAAGAAATATATATATTTCTTTAAAATACTGTATGTTCATCTCTGAATATAGTAAATAAATCGTTAATTTATAAAATGTATGTATTTTGTATGTATATGTATGAAAATATTGCCCTGAAGAAATTTTTCAACGCTACCTGTATCAAAACAGGGCAAGAAGATATAACATAATGTCTTGAACTAAGATGGGTGCAAATGTTTCATAGCATAAATAACTAATGTGATTTAATAAAATAAATCAAATCCCAACATACTTAATATACATATAATGTTATTTTCTATACGACTTGTTGTAATTACATACATACATAATAAATAAAAAAATGCATAAGTTATATTTAAATTATAATATTTTTTTCAGTCTTATCTAAGCAACTTATTGTTATATTATAGCCAAAGTATACAAAATATTTATATAAATTGCAGCATATTTGTGATTCTGATGCTATATTATTGTTAAGTCTCATCTAAGTCCACTCAGTAGTTTTTCATTGAAACAAACAAACAAACATCAATCCTCACAATCTATCACATTAACAGAATTAAGCTATTGCAATATATTATGTACATTTATTGTTGAGTTATAAACTTTTTTTTTATAATTTAAAACAAAAGTACCTGTCTCCACAGTTTATCTTTGTGACTTCTGACTTTTCATGCTACAATAGATTTAGATATCAATTGTGTATGATGGCCTCCAGGGTATATAACAAAAAGTGAAAGTTGTAGCACAGATAAAGCACCACCTATGAAATTTGGTGTCTGTAATAAAAATAAAGTATATAAATTATCAAACAATATGATTTTATAGATTTCTTTAATCTTTGCTATTCAAAGATTACAAGTTAAAATATTAATTACAAAATTATCACAATCCATACCTATATTATAAATTCGAAAGTAACTCTGTCTGTCCGTTTGTCTGTCTGTGACGCAATCAGGGCCAAACTGCTGATCTGATTGTGATAAAATTTCATACAGAGATACTTGAGGGTCTTAGGATGGACATAGGTAACTTATTTTTTCTAATATTTGTAATATAGTCGATATATACTAATATATTACTTTTTTATTTGACATGCAATTTATTCAGCCATGTTAATTACAACCGTCGCTAAGCAACTGTTGCTAGGCAACAAGGAATTATATTTTTTGAAGAAAAGGTCGCCCAAAATGAACTTCCTGAACGCTTACATGGCGTGCGCCGACTTAACCTTATGGACGCATAAAAACAATGTTTTACAAAAATATTGCCCTTTAAAAATCTATTAAAAGTCTGCGATGGTTTATGTTTATCTCTGAAGATTGAACCACAGTAACCATTTTAATATATTTAATTTAAATTTATCGGGTTATTGTTAATGTATTTTCTATAATTTGGTATTAATCCTTTTTTAAAATAAATATAATAATCACCATTAGCATTTCATGTAGATTGAAATTATAGTTTACTGTATATCATTCTAATAAATACTTAAGGAGATATCACTGATTCAAAATGACCTAGCCTACCTAGCTGCACGGTATGACCGACCCGAACGGGCAGACGACGTTGAGGGTTTTATAAATTTTAATATATTTTACGCGGCTTCGCTCGCAAATTTTTATTTAATGTTATTTGAGTGTATTTAGGAATGATTTTCTGGTTATATCAGCTCGGTTGGATGGTTATCTATACCGTTGTTATATACTTAATAAATCGTAATTTTAATCTTTTGGGATTTTATTTGCTATTGCTCGCAAAAATTATCGTATTAATATAGAAAAATATTTAGAAAATTATAAAATTGTTTTTTTTTTGTGTTTGTGTGTATCATGTAAATAACTGCATGCACTTGCAAAGTACAGTTATTTTGAAATTGACAAACAACACTTCAATTGTATTTATAAGAAACGGTAGAAACGGAAAAAATCTTGCAATTCTCAATTATTTCGTGTCGCAATTAAATGTTTGTAGTATGATGTACTTGCATATATTTTATTATTTCTGCAGCGCTCACGGTTCGATGACGTTCATTATTATTGTTATTTGGTTATGTAAGGTTTACTAAAAAAATACACCGTAATGTTATACATATAGCCTATAATACGTAATATACCTATCTGTTAAGGATAACCTACACTAACCAACTTTACAACCAGTTAAATTGGCTTTAACAGCATATCACAGAAATGGATATTTTAAAAGATATCAAGGCCAGTCGTGGCGCAGCGGCACAAAGTGTGACTGTAAAACCGACTGGTTGTGGGTTCGATCCCCACTCGAGGACATGAAATATTTACTTAAATGTATATTTCCATTTCTTCGCTCTGGTGTCGAGGCAAAGCGCGGCGTTGAGTTCCGCCACTTAACACGCAATGCCTCCAGAATTCGGCAGAAAGTGGGGAATAGAGTGTCTTACACTAGGTTTCCTCTGCCTACCCTGCTGTGGGCGGGATACAGCGTGAAGCTGATTTATTTATGATTTATTTTATCAAAGTTTTAAAACATGGGAGTAGAACGGTCATGCGCTGCGAAAATATTTAAAGTAACGAAAAATCATATATTACAACAAATATATAGTAATTTTAAAAAACCTATATAAAACTCAGCGACAATCCACATCTATATTATAAATTCGAAAGTAACTCTGTCTGTCTGTCTTTTACGCAATCAGGGTCAAACCGCTAATTTAATTGTAATCATATCATATTTGAGGATCTTCGGATGAACATAGGTTACTTTTTTTTCTCATACTTGTAATATATTAAAATACGTTTTAATTTCACATGTTATTTGCGGTTGCTAGGCAACAAGGAATTATATCGTTTTAAGAAAAGGTAGCCCAAAATGAGCTTCCTGAACGAACATGGCGTGCGCTGACTAAACTTTATGAGACATATAAAAACTATGTTTTAAAAAAATATTGTCTTTTAAAAAATCTACTAAAAAGTCCACGATGATGTATGTTTATCTCTGAAGGTTGAGCCACAATAACCATTCTAATATATTTAATTAGTTTTGTTACATTATTGTTAATGTATGTTCTATAATTTCGTATTCAATCTTATGAAAATAAATATAATAGTCACCTTTAGCATTTCACTTAGATTAAAATTATATTTTAGTGTACATGATTCTAATAAATACTGAAGGAAATATCACTGATTCAAAATGAGTTAGCTTACGAACCGCACGGTATGACCGACCCGAAAGGGCAGACGACGTTGACGATTTTGTAAATTTTTAAACATTTTTATGTGATTATTTTCTGTTTATTATTAATTTATATTTTTCTTTGGTTCTTTGCTTATCCGAGTAGTAGATTAGTTAGATTTTTATTAATTTCTTGGTGTGGTGTAAGTTTCGGCCCTGCGCGGCATCGGCATAGTATTATTTTAAGTGTTAAGGAAAGAATGGTCGGTTATTTCAGTTAGGCTATCTATACCGTTGTTATACATTTAATAAATCGTAGTTTTAGTTTTTTGGGATTTTATTTGATATTTCCCGCAAAACTTATCAAATTTAATGTTGAAAGGAGTTTAGTTATTTCATATAGTGTCTATGTACGAGCGCAAGGAAAACGTGTAAAAATATTTTCCCGTGTAAATCAGTTAAATTGATCACTGAAAGTCCAATAAAAATCAGTTCAGTTGTTTTGGATATTAACTCAGGGAAATAGAAAGACAGACAGACAGAGACAAAAAATATAAAATTATTTTTTACTGTCTTTGAGAATTATGTAAATAACCACACACACTTGCAAAAACATAGTACAACACATTTAATTTTAATACTTTTAAATATTTATTTTACTTTGATAATATTGATAATGTAGCTGGTTTTGTTTAGTTTTTTATTTATTAATATTTTACTTTGGTGATGTTTACTTATTATTTTTGTTCATTTAAATTAGTTAGATATTTTTTCTAATATAAGAATTTTCTCTACTTATTATTCTTTTTCAGATTATTATGATCATTTAGGCTTATATTTTTTACCAATCCAATTAAAAACTGAAATTCACAATTTTATAAATATACTTAATAAGCATTTGTATAGTTCAAGCGGGCGAAGCCACACGGGTACACTAGTAAGATAATAAATTTGATAATAAAAAAAAATTAAATGGTGTTTTTTTTTCATATATTTTTTATATATAACTGTAACCATTATTAATAGCATACTCACAGATAGATACACATCTTCTTCCATTAACCCATATAAAAACCAAAGGCTTGACACAATAAGAGACATAAATATCATTGGAAATGGAAGGCAATCTGTGCTTTTGGTTTTAATTACATAAAACAATTTACTCAGTGGTGCTGCAATGGTCAAAAGTGTTAGAGAGCATGCAGAAAAACCTGAAACAAAATACTTTTTATAATAACTTGTGCATATTAATAATAAATACATTTGTAACTCATTTATATAAAATAAATAAAAAATACATACCTAATCTACTTAAGAGAATTTCATTATCCACTTCCACTGACATATATCCAATTGTAAAAATATAGATAGCAAGAGATAATAGGAACTGCTTTAAAACTGAGGACTTTTTAAATGTATAAAGATAAAATACAACTATGTATGAAATCATTAGAAATATGCCAATAGCATTCACTAGAATTATTTTATTGTCTTGTTTTGTTAGCCCATACAATAGCCACAGACCACATCTGTAAAAAAATTGATTATTGAAATATCCATCATCCATAACTAATTCACATTACTTTTTCAAATAAATTACTTACGACACAAATCCACATATAAATGGTAGCGGGGATGATTCTGCTGTCGTTCTATTGTCCACATATTGCTTGCAAACCAAACTAAAATATAATATTGTTATTCATAACATTATTTCTATAAAAATGTTAACTTCTAAATACAATTTTATATTCTGAATACATACATTCCAGAAAGAAATTGTACAATTGTAGATATAACGGCTAAACTAGCTATAAATTCCTTCAGATCTAATAAAAACATTTTTATTGTTTTTTGAGCAAATATTTGTCAAAATTTGAAATTGTTACGCGAATGTAAACACAGTTTATATTACTCAACGTAATAAACGAACATCCCTCTCATTTTCGTCAATTGTCAAGTGCTAACTACAAAAATAAAATAGGAACGAATTACAATACGAAACTTGACTATTGGTACACATGGCAGTCCATCAAAAGTTACATAAACACACAGATTAAAATAAAAAGGTATCTGCTACCTGGCAGTAAATGGAATTTGTAAAAAATGGGTTAATATGGACAATGACAATTAGTGTAGAATAATGATAAGTAACTGAAGGAAAATGATGCTATGGTATCAACAATGATTCTGTACAACAGAATTGAAATTAAATACTTACTTATTTAGCTTCACGCTGTATTCCTAGTGGGAGAGAACGGAACCTAGTAGTCAGAGAGAACGGAACGCCAAACGCTACCGTCTCTACATATCTCTTTCACCTCGTCCACTATCATCAACTTTTTATACATGCCCTCTTGGGCGTAGTCATGCTTTTTACTTGACCTTCCTCCAGTATCTTTGATGCTGATGAAAAGTATGATTGACTTATTCCTAGCGGATTAATATATTTAAGGTTAAGTTGTGGACTGAGGATGCTGTCCTGGGAACAGACCAATATGTAGTCGTTGTTAGAATAAGGAGTTTGTTTTCATTTTGAGGCAGCCGCACGAGACGTTCAAACTTGGAGTCGAATTATCGCATAAGAAGCTGGAAGTTTGAAGATCCATCGATCAAAGAGGAATAAGTGCTTCCAAAATATTAGACACCTTTGTAGTGTTTATAATATTAAAATATTAGACACCTTTGTAGTGTATATAGTATACTCTGCCATTATATTTAAGAATTATATGAGAAAAGTAGTGACAGAAATATGTGGTAAATGAAAATGAGGTTTTAGTAAAAAGCACGATAAATGGTGGGATGATAAAGTAAACGGTATTGTAGAGAAAAAGAAGCATGTTAGGATCATAAGGGCTCGGATAAATCTTCTTAAAAAAGAAAAAGGATAAGCTAAAAAGGCACCAAACGAAAGTATTGATAAAGATGAAGCGTGAAAGTTCTGAGAAGGAAAGAAATAAAATGTTAACTAGCAACATTTGTAACGAAATTTTAGTGATTCTTAAGGTTGTTTATTAATTTGCCACACGTTTTATAGCAGTGAGCAGGTCGCAGGAGGTACTAAACCAAAAAGTTTTTTTAGCAAAATACTAACAGATTTTTCACATCAGGAATGTAAGATATTTTGGGAGACTGCCTCGGTACAATACAAAGGTTCGCTTCCCTTGTAAAGACTGTGCGAGAGCTGCTGTGAGAAGGAAAAGGCACGTCTCACGTATTGAATAAGGTTGCGACATGTCAACTTGGCAGCATGAAGTGACACGAAGTGACATGCGAGTGAAAATTTCCTTCTCAAGAAAAGTCCTGTCTCGAAGGACCAGAGCCTCTTCTTGCATTTGAAAGAAATGAAGAAAGGATGTACAGGCGTATTGCTGCCGGTAACAGAATTAACGGTGCCTTAGATATATTGATGAGACCGTCAAATAACAGAATAGTTGCACGTTTGAGTACACTGTGCAATGCTGACGACCGACACTGATATATGGCAACTAAACATATGTGTTGCAGAAGAAGAATAAAGGAAACATAAGATATGCAACGCTAAATCCCTTGTAACTAGCTGTGTAAAATGTCATAAATTGTACGGGTTGCCGAAAATACACAATAAGACTAAACTGACTGTATCTTTAATAGTTAGCCAAATCAATCAAGGACTCTTACCATTTTGTTAAAGGACTGAAAGATCTTAAGTTAGTTAACAAAGTATCCATACTCTCATACTTCAAAAGTGAATCTTACCACCATCCTACACATTTTTCTACCATTGGCAAATCTTATTTTTTGATAAGCTAAGGCTCTTTAGCCCACCAACTATGCGACGTTGAACACCTAGGGGACGAGTTTTGATAGGTGAAGAATGCCCTTCATCAGAACAAGATGCCTGTTCCCCTCCAACGTTATCAGAAGACCCCCAGTAGAAAGACATCCGGGGCTTCTACGATATGTAAAACACCTTTTGAAACAGACAGGATTGCAACATTTAAAAAAAAAACTTTTATTAAAACTATATTTAACAAGAAAACGTAATTTTCCTCTGCAGTGTCGAGTGGTGATGAAGTAAAACATATAAAATTAAGATAAAGTGAGATGTAAAAAAATAAGAATAATTAAAAATAAATAACAACAACTTAAGAATATTAATAGAAATCGTAAAATTTTAGATATATTTTATACTTACATAAATTGAAGTAGCTTATTTTTGTACTGTTCTATATGGGACAATCAGTAATAATATTTATACATATATGGAATTAATGTCTATTGCATGTCATGCAGGATAGCTGCCAGTTAATGTAATTATTAAATTATACCATTGACTTCGAAAAGAGCAACTGTTGAGTTTTTTGCCAGCTCTTCTCAGCAGAACTGCCTTCCGAACCGGTGGTAGCTTTTTTGTTTATATGTTCATTCGACGATTCAAAAGTGCTTATAATAATCTATAATATTTGAATAAAGAATATTTTGAATTTGAATTATAACGTTTCCATTACACTGGAACTGAATGCCATGGAAGCTATATAGCAAGAAGATTCAAAAGAATAGAATCCGAGAAAAATTCACAAACAAAATTTAGGTACTACGTCATTTTTTTGTCATATCTAGTTTAAACATAAAAAATCAATCACACGACCTATCCGTGAGTTAACCTATTAGAAATATGTCTAATATTCAGGATTACATCCTGAAATCAGACTCATTCATCTACTCTAAAAGCTAATAAAATCATTGTCTTCAACCAGCATCATTGCCATCTTTTACCATTTTACTGGCAATGACGTCGCAATCAATGATGTTTTTACATAAAATGGAAGTTGAAGAAAAAGAAGGTTGGAATTTTATGAAAAACCCATTCAAAGTATATGAAATGTGCTGGTTACAGATTTTGTTCAAAATGTCAATATAAGTATATATTAACGATTGCCGAAACATTTTTAATCTAAAGGTAGTAAATAAAGATTTCAATGACGATTGATGTGCTAAAATTAGGAAAATCCAATTTAAGACTTATTTCTGAATTGTTAAAGCTTCTGTGGCTGCAGTTGCACCGTCGAAAATTAAAGCTCTGCATGCTAACATTATTATAATTAAAAACTTTTTAATTTATTATTAAAAAAGTTTGTACTTATTTCATTGAAAATAGCAAAAAAAAAAATAATATAGTTTAATTACGAATATTTTTGAAAAGAAATTAGCTAAGTTGTGGTGTATTACCAAATCTTCACATAAAATATTAAATTTTTTGAAGGTTTTTTCTTAAAATATATTTTTGTATACATTAAATCTTTAATCTTGTCTAGACTACTTGTTTAGTTAAGTATTTAATATGATATTCATCTTTTTAAAATAATTTACTATTAATGAGTAAACACAAGAAAATTGAAATTTATACGTTTTGGAGAATTGCCATACCATATCTTACTCCAGTGTTGATATTAATGTTAAAAGCCATAAAATAAGAAACAGAACAGAACAGATGTTAATATGCCTAACAATTTATGCAGGGTCTAACAAAAGAATGTAGAGATAAAAAGAATCATCAATGAAAAGATAAGAAAATTAGGCATTTAGTAATATATATGAAAACTTTAGTTTGTTAGCTATATATACTGGATATAAATTATGTAAAATAAAAATATTTAGAAGCAATTGAATTTAAAATTATTAAAATGTTGTTATCCAATAATTTAATTTTGGTATTTGGTAATAATATTTTTTATTACTCATCTATTTATGAGACTATGACTACGATCTACGTCTTTTAGTTTTGGGTATATGTATTCTGTGGGTTTTGTATTTAGTATTTACAATACAGTTTTGGATTCAAGTATCTTTTAAACAAAAAAGTGGTCCTTGGTATTTTTATGAAATGAGAATATATTATTTTTAAGATATAATTATGTAAATACAAATATCTAGGCTCTATACGTATTTTTTTTATAATCTAAATATGAAGTCTTTTAAATTAATTGTTCATCAGTCTAGTTTTAGCAGTAAGTAATATTAATAAATACTTGTCATTAATTTATCAAATAAATTATTGATATTTATTATTGATATTTTTTAATGTATTTTCATCATGACTTAATAATATTATTTTAGCGGAAGACCTCATTATAAATCTTAAAGATTACACAGGGCTGAAAGAAAAAGATATAGTAGAAATCTATCACCCAGAAAATGATTATCCACGACTACTCTTACAAGTTACAAAAGTCGATGCTCCGGGGCGAGGAAGAGGTATTCATAACATTTTTTTCCTTATCACTACTATTATATTGACATTTATTACAAAGCTTCTTATAAATAATATTGTTAATTATCTTTGAGAACTTATATTTCTATAATTCTTATATATTTATATTTTCCATTTAAATTGGTTTTTAGAACTAGCAGTACGACTAAGACTTTGTTTTTCCTTACTTTGGTGTGATGTTGCAAATTTAACTTGTCTTGAACTACAAAAATAGTAACCTTGGGCTGGCCTTAGAAGATACATAATATATAAATATGGAATTTATTATACAACTATTTAAAGATATACAGTCCCATAGTACATTATTCTGTTCTATCTCGTAAAGCATAAATATATGTTTTTTACAATATCATATAACACATCTTTGATATCACCAGTTTTTTTCAGTGTCATGCCTTATGCTGCCCATAGCAGGGTAGGCAGAGTGAACCTAGTGTTACACAATATATTGCCAGTTTTACAGTAATATATATAATATACATGTATAATTCTACATCTAAAAAATCTCTAAAATCATTCCAACTATTAATCACTAGAATTTAAAGATATACAAACATACATTGGTAAGAAGTTACTTGATTTTATACTATATGAAGATAATAAAAATCTTAACAAATAAATAAATAAATATAGTGTAAACATATTATACTGCATATTTTTAATTTTTTTCATTTTGTTATATTTTAAAGCATCATGTTTTATTACATATTTATACAGATACAATCAGTGTAGAACAAAGCATAGCTACTACATTCCAGCTACGGACATTTGCTGATGTTTATGTCAATATCGTGAATGTGGCAGATGTAGCTCTAGATTCTGTGGAACTTACATTTAAAGATCAATATTTAGGCAGATCTGAAATGTGGAGACTGAAGAACCATTTAGTAAGATATATTTAAGTACAATGAATCAAATTTATATTAAGTAATAAATCTTAAAGTAAATATTTATTTTTTCTTTTTAGTCTCATGTTGTATCTGTGCTCATTCCCTATGCCAAAGGGTGGGTAGAGGAAAACCTAGGGCCAAGATGCTCCACTTACCAATTCCCTAATGTTTGAGTGGTAGGACTTAATACCACACTTTTGTTGCTGAAAGGAGAAAATGAAAATAACAGTGGTGTTGCGTATTGAACCCACAACCATTGTGTTTAGAGATATACAGTGTGGTAATGCACAATAACAAGTGCTAACAAAAATCAGATTAATCTTATTGTGTAATTTCTTAGGTGAGCACTTGTGTATATCTTAACAAGAAGATTGAATATTGTGGTGGTGCAGTAAGATGTCAGGTATACGAGATGTGGTCACAAGGTGATAGAGTCGCCTGTGGTGTAATTACAGAGGACACGAAAATTGTATTCAGGTCTTCCACTTCCATGGTATATCTTTTTATTCAAATGTCTTCAGAAATGTGGGATTTTGATATACATGGTGACTTGTATTTTGAAAAGGCAGTCAATGGCTTTCTTGCTGATCTCTTTGCTAAATGGAAGGTAACATAAAAAAAATAATTAATTATGTTATTATATGTTTTTTGAATCTAAATTATAGTTCATATCATATTTAACAGAAAAATGGCAGTAATCATGAAGTGACAATTGTACTTTTCTCAAGAACATTCTACAAAGCAAAAACTTTAGAAGAATTTCCACAACATATGAAAGAGTGCCTGCAAAAAGATTATAGAGGAAGATTCTATGAAGATTTTTACAGGTTATTATTGTAACCTTTATCTGTGGAACCATTACTTGTTACAGGGTTGTGCTTCTTTTGCATTTTCTCTGTTTTTTGAACCAACCAAGAGTGAAGACACTCTTTTTTCTTTGAGTGGTGAAATTAAACTGCACTTTGGCACCTTATCAGAGCAAGAAGAGTGTAAATAATTCAGTTCCCGTTGTGGAAAACAAACCCACAATTGTTGCATTTACAGCCAGATGATATGCTATGCATCACGACAGGCTTGTTACATTGATAACATGTTATATGTAATATTTATTAACAATATATATTCATATCAAAACAAATTAAAATCAGCTTCACGATGTATCCCGCACACAGTAGGGGAGGCAGAGGGAACCTAGTGTTAAGACACCCCCCGACAACGTGTGGAGTGGCGGAACGCTAAGCGAAGAAAATGAAAATATAAATGTAAATAAATCCAACCAGTCGATATTGCAGTCACACTTTGTGCCCCACACCACGAATGGTATATTCATATCATTCTAGATTATTATGAATTATGGTCTTAAACAGATTAATCCACAGTAAAATGAATAACAGTTTTATATTCAATATGATCATAATATTCTACTGAGCGTATAAATATTTATTGTATTTACCTTTTTAGAAAACATAACGGAACATAATGGGATATTTAAATGTTTTCTAAAAAATATATTTTTTTAAGTGGAATATGGAATACACTTTAAAAATGATAAAAATATTTATTGTATTTATTATAGGGTGGCAGTTCAAAACGAGAGATATGAAGACTGGTCAAACGTTCTATTGCAATTGAGAAGACTGTTTACTGATTATCAAAAGATTGTATTACAATATCACGAGAGACCAAATATGGAGATACCAACGGCTATCAATTCCACTGCGGCTCAAGGGAACTTTCTTGAGGTGCTTAATATGAGTTTGAATGGTATGTATGTGTAAGATCTTATAAAATAATTATTTATTTATTTTTATATTAAGAAGTAGAGATTCTTAGCTCTAGAATATTTTGTTCAAAAATATTTAAACATTTAACCAATTTAATGTAATTATTGCCAATGTAATGGATTTATTGTCAATTGAATCTCATATAGAGTAATTACCAGTGTATGTAATAATAAAATTTGTATCAAAATTTTATTTGGTTCAGCTTAACGCTTTATCCCGCACATAGCAGAGTACGCAGAGGGAATTTAAGAACCTAGTGTTAAGACAGTTTGTTCCCATTAAGACCCCATTCCCCACTTTCCGCTCAATTCTGGAAAGATTGCGTGTTGATTGGCGGTACCAACGCCGCGCTTTACCTTTGCGTCGTTATCAGAACGAGGAAATGATAATATTAAATACAACATTTGTTTATTTATTTTTTGCCGTGTGATCCCGGCCTAGAATAGGATCATCCTGGTACTGGTGGTGTCGTAAGAGGCGACTAAAGTACGTGTGGTAGAGTCACGTCGCCAGCAATGGCAACACGCATGGGCAGACTCGACCGGATCATTACCACCCCCGGCATTTAAAACCGGCGTGAAATAGTGGCTTTATGCCACTGCGTTTCGCATCAGGTAATGCCGGGCTCCGGCGCCCAACCCACCTTACAGGCAGGCAACGCACCTGCAGCTCCTCTGGTGCTGCACGGGGTCGTGGGCGGCGGTGATCACCGCACGCTCGTTTGCCTTGTCTTTTTCCATAATAAAAAAAAATGTCCTCGAGTGGGGGTAACGTTCAAAAACTGTCACGTTTACAGTCGCACGCTTGTGACCCTGCACCGCTACTTATTTAACATTGAAATGAGAAATTTTTGATGTATGGATTTCTTGTCGCCTCCTCTCAATAGATATGTTTCGAGCCGATGATAGTTATAAGATAGATTTTTTGCACAATAGATTTTTACAACATTATTAATCTATTTGAATAAAGAATATTTAATATTTTTCATATTATTAATTAACATTGATATTAGGTTGGTAGAAACTTAATTTTATACGAGAGCAAGCTATCGAGTTTATAGATTATTGACTGAAATATCAGTGGTCGTGGGTTTGTTTCTTATTTGGGGTAATTATTTATTTTTATTCCTTTGCTCTCGTAAGAGAAATTGCGCATTTAGTTCCGCCGCTCAATTCCCAATGTTTCGAGTTTAGAAAGAGGAGATTTGAGTGAGAATATAAGGTTCTTTCTGCCTGCACTGTTATTTGCGGGATGAACCGTAAAGTTGAAATTAAACTTCCTTTCTTTTGATCACTGTTAGTAATTGGTAGTCAGTACCTTTATAATAAGGTAAAATAAGTTAGTATTTCCCTATAAATATTCATTGTTAGCTTGGTGGATCATAAAATATATACCCAACTAACTTTCAGTGTTCGAGAAGCATTATCTAGACAGATGTTTCGACCGTACTGGCCAACTGAGCGTGGTCATAACACCTGGAGTAGGAGTTTTCGAAGTCGACAGAGAATTGACTAATGTCACAAAGCAAAGAATCATTGACAACGGTGTGGGAAGTGATCTTGTATGTGTCGGAGAACAACCTTTGCATGCAGTTCCGCTACTAAAGTTCCATAACAAAGATAGCAATTTAAACTCCATAGACGATTATTCTATGCCTCATTGGATTAATTTGTCGTTTTATTCGACTAATAAAAAGGTTGCTTATTCAAATTTTATACCAAGAATTAAATTGCCGCCGAGGAAAAGCCAGGAACCATTGAAGAAAATGTATGAAGATGAATACAAGGGGAAATTGTTGAAAGAGGACGATTATATGCACAATTCTATATTTGATTATGATGCGTATGACGCCCAAGTGTTTCAATTACCGCCGGCCCATAGTACTTGGTAATTTTTTAATTTTGTTTTGTTATTATTAATTTAATTTTAAACTATTTTAAAGTTGAAAAAAAGTACAACAATCACGGTTTCTAAGAGGAACAATCTCGATTTCCGCTTCGTTCAAATTTTTATTCCTTTTTCTAAAATGTTTTTCTATCTTCAGTGTGGGATAACAGCTTAAAAATGTTGAATATATTTTCCAGTGTGCAAAGAGTCTCTCGTACGAAGAAAACCTCAATGGCGGGCTTAGAGAGTAGAAGAAGTCCACCCGCTTCCGCCATACATCATAGAAAAATGTCAGATCCTGACATCCATCATAGCCTGGGCTCCGATATATTAACAAATTGTAGTAAGTTTAAGTACTTTTGAAGATCCATGAGTATTCTTTTAGTTGCCTACTCTGCTGTGAGGGATATAACATCCCATACATCAAAGTAGGCAGAAGGAACCTTGTGAACACACTAGATAACCTCATTTCTAGTGGCCGCGCACTCAGAGTGCACTAGAAAAATGCAATATACACATATGTACAAATACATACTTGTGCCCTAAATTATTTTTACTACTTTAACTTTAAATTTTGATTAATTTCAGCTAAGTACAATGGTAACGAAGCCTCGAGTGATGCCACAGATTCTCCCACGTCCATCAACCGGCTGTCCCCGCGTAGTTCGGTGTCGAACAAGCCCGTGAAAAGGACCGGGAGGGCTCTTATCAACCCCTTCGACCCTTCACACGTTACAGTTAAACTAACTAGTAATAGACGACGTTGGACACATATATTTCCTAAAGGTATGTATACTCTTTTTGCATTATCGTAATTGTATATTATTTTGCATTATCGTTATTTATGCATTTAAATATTGAATTTTTTTGTAAATGTTTTAATTTGGAAGTTTCTGCTAACGCGACAGGTGTGGGTTCGTTTCTCATTATTTTATGATGCATGAAAACTGCGCCGAATGGCCTACGTGATTAATGCGCCGTATCAAATTATTTGTTCGGAGCAGTGCAAGAGACTTATGATTGCTTGATATTGAAATATTAAATTCATTTTTGTGTATGGTAGATTTGTTTATGCTATATTCATCAAAAAATGTATTGTTATTTCATACAAGGTCCAACGGGAGTGTTAATTCAACAACATCACTACCAGGCGCGTCCCGCCGGAGAACCCACTTCGAGAACAGACCGCGAAAACAATTTGAATAAGGAGAATGGCTCTATAAATAACAGTCATTCTATATATCAAGTGGATGGTAAGTTTATTTATTTAATAAATTTTGTTATGTAGTTTCAATGGCTGAAGCATAATTTCTTGTTAACAACATCCCACTGACATTATTTTAAAATATATTTATTCACGAATTTAATATAAATTTTTTATCTTTCTTTTAGTTTTGTATTGGTTTATATTTTGATTTTCTAGTACTCTGTGAGTACAAACTTCGACGTTGACCACTGCCTCTCAACACATAGTATTTTAAATTCGGAGTGCAGAGATTAAAGTATCGTGGCACTATAATACTACAAGTTATCTTGCTTTATTTTTACCCTGCATATAACTGGATTCAAGCTATATCATGCATAAGCATTTCCTAGGTTAGGAACCCAGTGATAAGGCACTCCATTTCACACTTTTCGCCAAAAGCGCAAGTTTTTTTTAATCATTGCGTGTTTAACGGCAGAACTCAACGCTGCGCTTTGCCTCGTTCACAGAGCAAGGAAATGAAAATAGTGAATATTTGATTCTACGCGTGGGAGTCGAACCCATAGCCTCAATCGGTATATAACTTGCAGGTAACATAATGAGCCGCAAGCGCATGATAAGCGCGTCGGGCGCGGCGCCCGCCACCAACAACGCGTCGCTGGCGCTGCTGTGGGGCGCCACCGGCGAGCAGGAGTGGACGCCCGCGCTCACCACCGGTAATGTATCATACTTTTTTTTATTATAATGCAAATCATTTATTTCTCTTTCTTTATATGATAATTCTACTTCGATATAGCTGTAATTCGACATATTAAAAAATCCTTGAATTTTTTCTGTTATATAATAAAATATTTATGGTTTACTTTCAACTCGGGTCAGTGAGTTCGTTAATGTATGTGTTAAATTTAAATTTTTAGTTATTTATAACAATTTATAGCGTTTCATTCTAAATTAAACATGAAATAAATAAAATATAAGAAAATGTGTATATAACGATGTTTATTATTTTCCATAAAAGTCAATTTACTGTCTTAAATGAAATGCTGACTGACAGACGAGTAACGAAAAAACACTTAATAGTAACCGTACTTGATCTACAAACACTGTTCATTATCATGAAAATGTTAAATCCACAGGTTTTTTGCGTTTAAAGAGAATATAACATCCAAAAGTAATCAAACAAAAAACATCTATTTGATTTAATGTTTTAATATATTTTATATTGTAATATATATTAAAATATCTGTTTAATTACTTAATTTCCAATACTATTTACTGTGTACATACATCAATTGATATCATTGTACCCTTATTAACATTTTAAAATGCTATTCTACACTAAAGATAAAAAATATTTTTAGAAAACGTATAAAAAATAGAACGTCCACTACGTTAAAATACTACTAAAAGACACGGTAAAATTAAAAATTATATAATTGTTTCTATAAATATTTTTCATCCTACCGTGTACCGTGTATTTGTAAATTTTATTAACAAAAGTTATATTACACCTCGAGTCATCATTGTCATCCATATTGTTAATAAATGTATATATACGTAATATATGTTTAACATTTTTAAAGTGTTATTCCTCACTTCCTGAAATAAAAAAAAACAATTTAGAAAACGTACAAAAATTTAACGTAGATTTGAACCCGTGCCGTCGTGCATCGGAAACCATTGGAATTCCTCCAAGAGACAAGAGAAGATGGTTGATATATTAAAAATACTTATTTATATTTTTATACGTTTTCTTAATAAGTATTATGCTATATATATCATTTCTAATGTTCCATGACACCGTCGCATTGAAACCGTCAAATCGTTCGGATCGAATGCGGCCCAAAGCGAACCGAGCCATAGGTTTGATATCCCATTTATTGGATTTGCATCAAGTAGCAACCTGCGATACCTTTGTATATAATTATTATTATTAATTATTAAATGTACATTTCGTCGTGGCGCAGTGCTATAAATGTGTAACTGTATGAGCGACGGTGGAGGATTTGACTCCCACTCGAGGAATTAAATATTAATATTTTCATTTCTTTGGTCTAGTAACAAGGGCACAAAGTAAAGAGCGGCGTTGAGTTACGCCACTCAATACGCAATGTCTCGAAAATTTGTCGGAAAGTGAGTGAGTGAGAGTGTGAGCATATTCACACTAGGTTGTATAATGCTTACCTTGCAATATGCGAGGTGCAATATGAAGCTAAAATAATAATAATAATATACAATTACATATATTTAATTTTGATAAACTTTGGAAGGTTGTTCCGTTACGCTTCGTAGATTTCTGTAGCAAATCCAATATTATGCTTTGTTAAACAAATTAGCCTATTCACTACTAAATTGGCTAATATTCTTTTAGCAAAATGTCACAAGTTTCGTTTTGAAATGCTTTACATTATTGTCAATGTAGGTAGACCTCATTTTCGTAATATATCTCAACTTCTTATTGACTTATGGCCATTATTTAAAATAATGTACCTAATTTAAACATGTGCTTACAACCACGTGCTAACATATTTTTTATATGAATGATTAGTAAACTGTTTGATATATGGTAATCATTATAGTGCATGAAATTCTAATTACTAACACTAAATGATGTATTAAACGAACGCTTTGGGCCTTATTTCGGCAGCATTCGATATATGTTATAATATCATCAGCTTTTTTTATTCATTTAAGTCAGTATTATTGATTCATATATAATTTGATTGAATCAATTGATCAATCGTTACACATGGATCGACAATGTATCATCTTCATTCCTAAACATATTTTCGATTGTAAGCCTATATTTTCTATCTATCGTATGCTCTTATTATTTCTTGTTGCTTTATAACCTTTAATTAATTATTAAAATAATATTAAAAAATAAATACTTCATTAATATATTCAGGAGTGGATTGGAAGTCTTTAACAATACCGGCTTGTCTTCCAATAACGACCGACTATTTCCCTGATAAGAGATCTCTTCAAAACGACTATCTCGTATCGGACTACAACTTGTTGCCGGACGATGTAAATGCTGATTTTGCACAAAATAGAGCTATATACAAGGAACCGTTGACGACGATGGAAGTTTTTAAGGAATTGGTCTCTCAAAGATTGGCTCAGGTGAGATATATTTATGATAATAAGATATTTGAGTGTTTCCCGATTTTGGACATTTTTAATGAAATTCTTAAACTTCAAACCGGATTCGTTCCGTTAATGGGGAACGGAGTGTCTTAACACTAGGTTCCCTCTGCCTACCCTGTTGTGTGCGGGATACAGCGTGAAGCTAATTTAATTTTTTTTAATTTTAATTCAAACCGGATTTATCTTATACATTTATGAAAAATATGGTTTTAACACTTTGCAATAGTACAAAATCACGGGTAAATTAGTAATAGACAGTAAATATCATTTGGGCTAGTCTTTTGTTCACTTTTTAGTTTCCAAAAATGTATAATATCAATACGCGCGATTATTCTGGTTTAAAAGGAAGGTTTTAATTTAAAATATATTTAACATGTTACTTAGGTTATAAGAGGGGTATAAAAACAAACGCTTCAGTCACAAAATATCGAAACAGAGTAAATTGTACATTTCTACAGCGTCGAAACGACATAACAATTATTTATTTCTACCAGAATCAGATATTGATCCTTTCATAGAAATAGTTTACATAAAAAAAGTACTCAAAATAAATTAAAATTACATTTGTTTATATACATATAAATTGAGAATTAAATTAAAGCCTCCTAACATTAGATAATATTTTTTCAAACATGTTAGCCTTATTTTAATTACTCACATATTGCTTATGAAATATAACAATAATCGTTACAAGTATTATACAAAATGACAGGGTTTCCAACTAATAGTGGGTGTGAATGAAAGTGAAGTTATAGAGTCGCACTGTCCCGCAACGCACGCGCCGCCGCCCTCTAAAGTGGCGCCGCAGAGCAGCACGCCGTCCAACGCGCCCGCCAAACGATACTTGCTGTCGATTGGCAGGATATTCCATAAACTAACGTTGATTGGATCTACCATTACTGTCACGAGATATAGGCCGAGGTGAGATTATGCTATTTCAATTCACACTAAATTCCTTTGAATTATCTTAGTAACGTAAATAAGTAGTCTTGTAAGCGCGTCTGATAAACTTTATTTACTGTCTATTGGCAACATATTCCATAAAAAAACATTTATTAAACTTACCATTACAGCCACTAGGCATAGTCAAAGGTAAAGGTCTAGGCATAGTCTAAGGTAAGATCTAGGATACCTGAAACATTATGTTATAATGAACTTTAACTTTAAATCATATTGAGGCTGTCGGAACGCAGTGGCGTAAGCGTGTTACTGTAAACGCGATGGTTGTGGATTCAATTCAATTTTAATTTCCTCGCTCTGATAATAAAACAAAGCGCAGCGCTGGGTTTTACCACTCAACACGCAATTACTCGAAAATTTGGCGGAACGTGGGGAACCGAATGTTTCAATACTAGATTTCCTCTGCCTAACCTGCTATATGCGGGATATAGCATAAAAAATGTCAATGAACTATATTTTTTAGATGCGAAAGTAAAATATTAAATGGCACGGTACAATACATCTAATTTTTATAATCTTAATACAATGTCAGACGTAAGAAATGTGTTTGGATAAAATTATATGTACTTGACAGGTTTAATAAAACCATTTTGTTTATATGATAGATAAAAAAACTACTTTATTATTTGTTACTTATTAATACTGGATAATGAGATTTGAAAGAGTTCCTGTCTATCAATAATTCACGACTTCGAACTCCCCATAACTCCTAAACTAAACACTGTACTGTAAAAATATTGTGCAGTTATATTGAGGACTTATATAGTTAAAAATATAACTAAAATCAGAGAACTAAAGTTTTTTACTTGTCCGCTTCGTGTGTAATGTTCCATATTTATTTATTTACTATTTATTGACTATCATAATTTTTTTTGAGCCCAGTCGATGCGCAGAGGCACAAAGTTTGCCTGTAAATCGACTGGTTGTGGCTTCGATCCCCACTCGAGGAGATGAAATATTTATTCACATTTATATTCTCATTTCTTCGCTCTGGTGTCGAGGGGAAAGCGCGGCGTTGAGTTCCGCCACTAAACACGCAATGCCTCCAGAAATTGGCGGAAAGTGGGGAACGGAGTGTCTTAACATTAGGTTCCCTCTGTCTACCCTGCTGTGTGCGGGATATAGCGTGAAGCTGATCATATTACAAAGTAATAAAAGTGTTTATTTTTTTATTTTTAGACATCCATACCCGCCATTCAATATCCACTACAGGTATCGCTTCCACGCGCCAAACCACGACACGTACGAGGTGTCATGGGTGTCTTTCACTACGGAGAAATTGGAAAATTACAATTGGAATTACATGGATCATTACATTTGTACGCGAGGTGACACTGATTTTTCTCTGGTTGAGGTAAATATTTTGTATATATGAACGTAATAAAATGATTAATTACTATTATTGAGAATGCAATTTTTTCGTTTTATAACTATTGAAAATGAAATTTATTCGCTTTGGTAACAAGATAAAACGCAGCGTTGAGTGCCACCATCTAAATAACACACAATATCTTGAAAATTTGGCAGAAAGTGAGGGACGAAGTGACTTAACACAAGGTTCCTATTGACTACTTTGCATGATACTGCTTGAAGCACTGAAATATATTTTATATATTTATCATTCCAGGCACTCAAATACTGGCGTTTTCGAACTCTACTTCTACCGTTATCAAACCCTGCTACCAAAACAATACTAGAGGACGACTCCACCCACTGCGATATATACCCGACACCCACTCGCCAGGACCTCGACAATCTCACTGAAGGATTCCTTAAAATGACTGAAGCATATTTTAATAAAGTCAAAAGACCTAATAAACAAAGGGTAAGTATAAGGCTAGAAAAAAAAATAAAAAAAAAATTGGCCATATCTCATATATGGAGCTAATATGATAGGTACTTTAATAATGTAAATATTAAAAAATCAACAACTGTATTTAGTTCTAACAAGTAATTAGCATGAATTTTGCACTAGAATGTAAAAATTTAATTATTTCACTGCATGATTGTGTGTGTAAGTGCACCGAGTAGTAATAATCAGGGATGTTACGGATCTGGATACGGATATAAGAAGATTATTTTATCGATTTCGGTTAAGGATTTGATCTGGACATGATGTCCAGATTATATGTCAATTTCGGATAATTTCGGTTACAAGTATTTTAAATTTTAAATTTTTGTTTAAATAATCTGATTGTGACAGTTTGTGTCGTGTTATTTTTGTATAGTAATAAAAGTTCTTCCCACTTATTACTAAGCGTTAGTGGGTCAGATCGGCTAGGCTGTATATTTGAAATTATCTTTATAGATTAATTTCATAATTCAATTCTATTTAGTTATGTTTGCGGATATTTTTTATATCGGATATCCGATAGTTTCGGATCCGCTTACAGAGCTTCGTAACATCCCTGATAATAATAGAGTATACATATAGACATGCAGATTTTAGTTCCTCTATTAACACACGATCAGCTCAAACACGAAATTTTTGTTCATTTTTTTTCAATATAGCAGGATGGCATGAATGCATAATTACCTTTTTTTAAAACAAAATGTCAAAATTATTCTATGCCACACATGAAATGTCTGCACGTATGTATGTGTTTTTATATTATTATTTATTTGCTCTTTTTTGTCACTTGTACAATTTCTTGTTTGAGTGTTGCATGGTCGAATTTTTTCAAATAATTAATATACATTTTTGTTTCAATAATTTTTTAAAGATGTGCCAACAACTATAATTATTACAAAAATATAGATATATTAAAAATGATAATTCTATTTAGTTTATAACTTTTTATGATCTCAAACAAACACTAATATGCCTCGATATTTTGGGCTCTCAAATAGTACTTTGACTGTCCTAAGAAACGGAGGCAACAAAAATAAACCTGAGCCCAGCAACTTGTGCATAGGATTTGGAAATAAAACTAAATTAAAAAAAATAAAAAAGAATATCTAAAAAGTGTTGATTTTTAATATAAAACAAAAGATTCAAAGAGCCAAATAGATCTCTGGGGTGGGGGCCAATGAGGGTCGCTTAGGTGAGGACTGCTGCAGGTGGCGGGCGGCGCGGCGGCGGAGGCGCTCACGAGGCGGCGCCACTCCACGTCGAACGTCGGCCGGCACGCGCAGGTATACGAGCCCTACCGCTACCTAATTAAGGTCGATATTCGCGTCTCTGGTCTGCTCCACTTGTAGTAGTTAGTTCATATTATATAATAAATTTATTGATGAAAATTAGTACCAACAAAATGCTGTATAAGTAGTTTTGTGACAGTAAGCGTTTATTATCAGGATTTCTTATGATATGCGCTTTTGCTTAAATTATTTTCTGTTTGATTTTAGGATAATATACTTTTTAAAGCTTTTGAATTTTTATATAGAAGCATAAATTATAATTACGCTAACAGATAAAGTCTTGTTATTGTATACTACACAGGCCAGAGACGCAACAGCTAGTAAGCTTAGGCGCGTTTTTTATTTTAATTAACGCAGCGTTATACAGCTTCCTTTTCCTTTTTATATCCACAGTTAATGGAGGTTCAGTTTTTAGCAGCAGGTGAAAATCTCTAAAATATTGTTTTTTTTTGCCTATCAAACCAATTATAGTTATGATTTAGTAAAGAATAAGTTTCCAGGTTCAATTGACTTCACATTTGAAAGGATTTATATTTGAGTATTTTTCAGCTACAAAATTTATATTTGTATATTGTTTATTATTCGTAAATACTTCATTTTTATTAGTATTTTTTGTATAATATTATTCCGCACATCGAAAAATGTATGCGACTCGTTTACAAGTCATCCTGTTAATTGTTGGTCTTGTGCTTAGATTAGTAATAATTAATTAATATACATTTATGAATTATTATCAATATTATGATACCAATAAAAATGATACATTTTAATAATTGACTAGATCTAATCAAGAATTAGTTTGGAATCTGGCTTATATAACTAGAGCTTTAGGTTAACTAATTATAAATAATAACTGTATTTTATAAATGTTGATTTCCAATAATTATTAATAAAATCTCACTCAAGTATTTACTATGAAGTAGTAAGGCACTTTGAGTGAACCATCCTCATAATAACAGATGGCTTCTCATACAATAACTTCTGTCTAATGTAGAGTCGAATGTTCCGCGTACATACAGCACTGCTTATATACTATACAAAGAAATGCACGTAATGCTGTTACACTGTATTTACGTTGGTTGGCTTCTTATGTTATTTAGTGATTGAGTCTTGCGAGTAACATGAAAATAGCTGTTTTTCAATTACTTAAATATGTTATTGTTTATTTTATTTCATATGCATACATTTCGTTTAAATTTGCTACTTTTAAAAGTTTTTGAAAAACAGCTGTCTTTATTAAACGTTACATTAGTTCTATGACCTAATGACGATAATGTTATATTTGTATTTTGTACATCGATTCTATTAACCGGAAGTATACCCAGTTATTTAAACATAGTATTGTTCTTTTTTATATGGCACAAGAATTTTGTATATTTCTCTGTTGTCTGCTGATGTCTTTATACGTCCCGATTTTATTTATCGTAAAATCTTTATCCTCTGAATCGTTGTTTCATGTAAATTAACTGACACTGTAAAAATATATTTAATACTTTTTAGACGCCGTTCAGCTTTATCTAGTACCTAAGTGACTTCAATATCCCCGTTCAAATATAAAAGATAAAAGTGTAAAATATTTTTCGTAAGATTTAACTGCGATATACAAATTAGCGATATCATTATATTTTGTATTTATATATTTTTCCGAACATTTAGTTCCTTGGGTATACTTCCGAAGTGTGATAGTAGTATTGTAAATCATATACGTAGATTTGTAATATAATGGTGCGTGCAGCAGGGCGGGGTGTCCAGCTCTCCGTTCAGAGAGCGCGTCGGCAGCACGCGGCTCCCTGACCGCCCGCGGCTTCGGATCGAAGCTATGTCAGTACCGTTCACACACCGACACTATACAGGGGTTCTTAATGTTTTGCAGAATCTATGTTCTAAAATATACAGTAGTATGATAAACGAGGCCGACAGACTTTTTGTTTTTAATATAAAACTTATTTAATAATTTTTATTTTAATTGTACACATTCATTTATACTATTTCGTTTGGCCTCGAGTATTGTTACGAAAACAAAATCATTTTATTTAAAAGACACATGCCTTATATGTTATTCAAATAGTTTTTAATAATTATAAACAGAACTATTTGTTTTGCATAGTTTTATAGCCAGTATATCAAACACACAAGATATTGAATCTTGGAAGTCCTCTTTATTTCAGCAGGCGGTGTTAGGCTTTTGGTTGAGTTGCTTCTCGGCATGGCGTGGCGCTTTCGTAGTTCTTTCACCTTTAGAGCTAACACAACTATATTCATCTTGTCATTACGTTATCGCTTACGTACTTTTTATTTTTCTCGTCCTTTCTGAGCCTTTTAATTATTTAGCTTTATATTTTGCACTATTATTTCTAGATTCTAGTAACTTTTTTAAATTCCAACAATATGGTATAAATAATCCATTTGTGTTGATATTTAAGATTTATTAAAATTTCTATATTTGTTTTTCTAATAGCTTGTTCCAAATTATTTGTTATAAATGCTTGTTATCTTATCCTTACTGAATGTTTCATTGCAGCAAGTTTCACCTACTAAGTCACTAAATTCTAGTCAAGGGACCAAGTAAGTACGCTGTCGGCTTTCATCGTTCATTTAACATAACCAAAAGTAACTGAAGCTCGTTGTGTAAAAAATATTGAATGCCATGACATTTTTTTTATAAAACTAATGTTTAGATGGTTTAAGGATCACTGGATCTGGTCATTATTATTTAACAACAAGCTCAGATACTTATATTTTCTTAATATTCTTATACTATAGAGTATACCTTTACTTTTCATTACCAATTTTCTTTGCTTGAGGTGCTTTCATAATTTTTCTATTGAAACTACACTGACACATTCATATTCATGGTCCTTTCCATGTATAATAAATATTATCTAATTTTCCCGTAAAATTTTTCAGAAATGCAGCTAAAACCGTTTTAGAGCGGTCACAGTCACAATCTGGTGAATGCGATGATGCTTATGATGATGGGTAAGCAAATAAAAATAAATATGTTACAATCTAACACAAATTCTTCATCAATGAAATCTTGGTAAAATAAATGTATGAAATTCAAAAGAAAATAGAGCACAACTAATAAAATGGATTAAATTACTATACTTTTGTTTACTTATGACAACATCGTGAATTGCATGAAGATTAATTACATTTTATTCTTACGTTCTGTGTGAACCTTATAACTGTTAAATGTTATAATATTAATAATTTAAGTTAGAAATATATCAAATTTGGGGGCATTGTCATTTTTTTTCTCAGTTTTATTGTACAAATTCATAAACGATATAACAACAGACACTTTGTTTGTAGTCTTTAATTTTAAAACTATGTATATAAATTTTAGATAATGTAATTAATTGCAGCGTTATAGAGCCCAAATTAAAAGCAAATGCCACGTTATCAGAGGTCATAGAACGTATGCGTCACTCCAGTCTGGGTGTAGGTTTCTTACAACAGACAGTCAGTTTACCTTCACACACATTTGTATCGATCTACGCCATACACTGGTTGCAGGCTAATATGGAAAATATGACCTATGAGAAAGCAACTAATATTATGGAGGTATGATCTTTAATTAGTGTTAGTAGTAATGTTAGTATTAGAAAATTTATAATTACTGGCAATAACGTATTTTGTAAATATATATAATTATTAATTATAATATTATATAACAATAACTTTAATTCTCTCACAATTAAAAATTTACAAAAAGGTAAATTTTTCTTTAGGTACATATAATATAATACAATTTACAATTATGTGAGACTGACGCTTGTACTAAGCTCTAGGCCTGTGTTACTAGTCGCCAGGTTCTCACTTGCGGTAGGGGGTTAAAAATATAAATGTAATATACATTTGTAATCTGAAATTCTAAAAAGTTAAAAGATGCTAATGAATAAAAGTAATACTTACCTAAGGTGTAAATAAATAATATAAATACGGTACGATCGATGTGTCGTGGTCATCCTGTAGTTAGGCTTTCCAAACTTTTACGCATTATACACTCAAAAATACAATCTAAATTAAGAGAAATTTCAAAATCCAATCTGCACAGCGATCTACAGATAACTTTAATGCGGTCACGACTCATCGGCCGCCCTGTATTTACATATGTATATATGACAATTTCCATTGATAACATTTGGTCTTTTTAGAAACTTCTCCAAGAAAAAATGATTTGCCATGCATCTGGTGATGCTTTAAAACGTTACATCGTTGGTTACTACATGTTTCACATACTCCCCCAGAAAAAAGAAAAAGGTTAGCAATGTTATAGTCAAACTTTACCGCGCGTTAAACTTTTGTTAATGTCGTAGTTTATATCTTCATTTATTTCAATATAAATGACATCTCGTGATAAATAAACTTTTAATAAAATGAAGATAGAGATCAGAGAGACAGTTTGTACTATGGCCTTTATGCCTAAGCCTCAAAATATAAAAATTGTACGTAAATGAAAAAAAAAATCTAATAAAATAGTTGATCCTTAAATTTTATAATTTAAGGAGAGAAACTAACAAAATTACAACTTAAAACGTTATTCCAGAACTAATAGATTACGTAAAGCCGTTAGGTGATCTACAGAGCTTTGAAAACGAATGGATGGAAGTTGAAGTCTTAGGACCGAGATCACCTTTATTGACATCCGAAAATGCCATAGGGGCCATCGATATTTCTGGAAGCAGTTCTGCGACAGACGATTCTGGAATGCCAGCTTTCTTGTGTGACAATATAGATCCTAATTATTTACAACTTGGCAGCGATGATTGTAAGTACCCCTTAACTACGGTTCCGTTCGTTTGATACTACTTTACTTACAGTTGATCAAGACCCTGTTTTTTTTTTTAAAAATGGAGATATCCAGCTGAAGTTCTAAAATATCCAAGTCTAGTCACTTGCCATTATATGAAATTCGCCGCGTCATAAAAATCTATTGGATACCATCTGTCGGCCTGCAATAATTATGAAAATTGGCAAAAATTGTGTGAGAACTTGCAGTACAAACAAAGGTAAAAAATCGAAAATTTACATGGCACAAATCCCATGTTGTAAAAGTGACGATAAGAATCAAAGTAATCATACTACAATTACTTTCTTCTCTTCTATTAAAGCGTTGCGTGTGACCTTGAACCTGCTTTTAAGTTCACTTGAAGGTTATTAGGTTATTTTAAAAGACCTAGTAATGTCCTTTAGAAATTCTTATTACATAATTTTTCATGTGAAGTATTTATTTATATCGTTAGGAAAAGAAACACGAATCGAATACATATTCAAAACTTTTATTTAAATTATCCTACATATACCTCACAAATTTGAAATTAATTAAAAGATTATGATATTATATTCAATTTTTCATAAGTCTGACTTTTAAATTTGTTCGCGATGTATCTTGTGTATTTTATAAACACGAAAAATATTATTAAATTAATTTTTACATTATTTGCAGTGCCATTATATAAAAATACTCACTTGGATATCGATGTCAATAACAAGAGTGATCGTATAGAATGGGGACACGCGCGTTACCAAGCCACCTTCAGACCGGACCAGGCGTACGAAATGTGTATACAATGGGCTATTGCTAGTGGGAACATTGTTGCGGAACTGGTATTTGTTGCATATTTTTTATAAGACTTAGTTAATTTTCGCCTTTTTTTAAATTGCTATTACCTAGTTATAGAAAAACAATTTTTCTAGTAAAATTTTGGTCTTGCTATAGAAATTGTATAAGCATATAAGAGAAGTATTAAATATCAGAGAAGTTTTCTAAAATTTATCTTCTAGGTTATATTTGAACTCACTGCCATTTAAAAAACATTTAGAAACTAGAATGTCAACAAAATAATTTTATGTCTTTGCTGTATTTTTACATTGGCACAAAATTGAAACAAATTTATCAAACACAATTTATTTTGTTATAAGATATAACATGTAATTAACAAGCACCCGGTAAGACAGGAGAAAAAAAGACTAGTATTTACTCTTAGATGAGCACTTTCAGTCCTGTAAGCATTCCCAAAACTAATAAAATTATTCGAAAATTATAAAAAAAATATAAAAGAGACGAACGAACTAAGTCTGTGGAGTAAAACATATAAAAAACATTCATATTTTTTTCTATTAGATAGTAGGCTGGGCACGCAAAGCGCAAAGCTGTCGTCTACAGATGGTGCCAATACCGGCTGATCCGCTCGCCTTGCCTTTCACTGTTAAATCTGATCCACTAAGAGGGCCCATATATGTACCACTCAATGAGGAACCACTGTTGAGAGGGAAAATGGCGTTGTTTGAAGGTAAGTTTTACATATATATATATATATATNATATACATATATATATATATATATGTGTGTGTGTGTGTGTCTATCTTTATTAAATAAAAATATTGCATATCGACGTTAAGCAACTAATATACATATACAAAAAAATTAATAGATATTCATAAAAACTGCATGTATGTTATTATTGTTACTTCGCCACTGCAGCGTATTGACCTGTAAACACTGCGGCAGGTAGGTCATTCCAGCGGTTTCGAGACGCGTGGGAGAAAGTTTGAACGAAGGTACACAGTAGTGGATTGCTATTTATCCAGATGGTTAGAATGGTATTTCAACTTGTGACTTACTCTGTGGTTAGAAAATTCGGCAGCAGGTACCATGTCAAACTATTCCCTAGAACACTCCCCATGATAAATATGAGAGACGTCTCTAGGCAAAGCCAAAGGGCCAACACAAAGCCACATAGATTTTTGGATACCTAAAGATTCGACACAATATCGATATACGTTGTTTGCGATCAAATGGTTCAAGCTGATACTAGGATAAGGACAGTACACCATATGAATACTGTTTTCCTTTGCCGAAGACCTATAATTTCTTAGCCTTGCTTTCCATGATCGCGATACTGGCAGTCACTCGAAACTTTATGCTAATACTAGATATGGCTTTAAAATGAGTGTTCTCGAATAAGATGAGTAAAGTGTACGCATCGCATCCTAATCTGCTGATTTGCAGTGCCAGATGCGACGAGTTGCTGGTGTTCTGTGACTGCTACTTTTAATGGGCACAAAACTCTGAACCAAGCAGTGGTCTGAAGACTCCAAAGGAGCGTCGACACAACCTGACACTGTTCCCGATATAAATTCAGCAGAAAATCTAATAAGGAGGCATTATGATTAGCCTTAGACTTAATTTTTTTTTTCAGCTTCACGCTGTATCCCGCACACAGCAGGGTAGGCAGAGAGAACCTAGTGTTAAGACACTCCGTTCCCCACTTTACGCCAATTTCTGGAGGCATTGCGTGTTGAGTGGCGAAACTCAACGCCGTGCTTTCTCCTCGACACCAGAGCGAAGAAGTGAAAATATAAATGTAAATAAATATTTCATCTCCTCGAGTGGGGATCGAACCCACAACCAGTCGATTTACAGGCACACTTTGTGCCTCTGCACCACGACTGGCCTAAAATTATATTCTATTTTGTAGTTGAGGCCTAATGGGTAGGGGGTATTTAAAGTACGCGGTGTCGCTCGGTCGAGTAATCTGAGTCTCCGTCAGAAATAACAAGGACGGCCGCACTGTCTCAAAATGGTGGTAGATGGAATTGAGGTTGGCGTGAGTCCACATTAAGTATAGCTGCCGTGGAGCATACGCCTCGTTTACCTTCTCCAAAGCGCGGTGCAGTGCTCTCCCCTGAACGGGCGGCCGGCATTTATGGGCTCAGGTAGGGATTTTACCCTCCTGGCATACTGTCTCTCAGTCTGCTGTGGTATTTCAAGAAGAGGGTAACGCTCCGTAGTCTGGCATTATCTAATCCGAAACGCAGTGGAAAAAACCTCTACTTAACATCGGTTTTCAATGCGAGGGTGTTAATAATCCGGTCTAGTCGACCCAAACGTATTATCATTGCTGGCGACAAAACTATCCCACTCGTATTTTATTCACCTTTTACGACACCATTAGTACCGGGGTGATCCTATACTACCAGTTAAAACGATGTATGTAATGTTTTTTTTTTTACATATATTCTTCATCGGGTGCTTTTTCAATCCTAAAATTTGGCCGCTACCTTCCCCAAATTTATTTTGTTCAATATTGGAATAGTTGTTTCTTCTATTAAGTTGTTTTGTAGTTTGCCATGTTTCTAACTTCTAGCATTCCAAATTCCTATCCTAAGTGTTTTCCGCCCTGGAATTTTTCGCACTCAAGCTAACTACTAGCGGAAAATAGTGCATTTCAGCTCGTTGCCTTCTGCACTAAACTATTTAGAAATTATGTAGACCTCAAGACCGTTTAAGCCTTTTAATAACAGTTACCTGGTCGGGTGAATGGTTATATTGCTCGGTCGCCAGGCCAGGGTCCGTTACCTAGCAGGGAACGCTACAGTTTGTGCCGCCGTCTAGGGCCCGCACGCACCCCACGTTGTGGCACTAGCTGAGGTTGACATTTGGGTCGGAAAAAGTATTTATAAGTGCAGTAAAGATATATTGTGTATGAATACGTTAGGCTGCTTTGATTTCCTAGAATATGTCCAAACAGCTTTAAAATGCGTAAATCCGGCACTGCTGCATTTTTTGTTAAATACATACACATACGTATGTTTTTATATGATTATTGAATATATTTTTTTGAATTTGTTTACTAAATAAAATATTTTTTTAATATNGATGGGTAAGTTTGTAGTACCATAGACTAAAATCACGGATGACTTCTTCACTCTAACACTGTGTTTTAGAAGACACATAATAGTCACGTTATAAATTTACCAAGAAATTAGTTTAATATATCTAGGTCAAGATAATTTCCAGTTTACGTGGTATAAGCATTTGAGTACCTTCTTATCGTGCAGTATTTATTGGCCCTTAGTTGTCCTTGTGAAGTGTTTAGTTCTTGAAACTGGTAATATTTAAACCTAATACTTAAATCATTGACTAATGTGTTCGTTTTTTTAACTATAAACTTCAAGTACTTTTATGAAGCACTTGATATAATGTATACTTACATTAATATTTTCAACTATACATATATGCTGAAGAAATATAAGCTATTAAAAAAATCCCAACAATAAGGATTTTTTAGCTTTCTATAAAAATATTATCACTAAGAATTATATCAGGGTCCTAATTAAAATTACACTTCTTAAATATGAGATTTATTAACTTGTATATTTATATGTAAACTACCAACCTAAAAGCTATATTTTTGTTTTAAACCAGGATTTCCAGAGGACACATGGCTCGAGCGTCTTTTCCTATTCCAAGAGGCAATAGTCGGCCGTTTCGGTTTCATCAAATGTACTGTAGAAAGTACTTCCCACGCCGCGGGTGTGGGCGACCATTTATACGTACACGTTACTGGGAACATGTTTATATTGATACCGACTACTGTGAAGGCTGAACAAAGAGGATTACGAGCGAAACCGGTTAATAAACCTGTTAATGCTAGCAGGTAAGTCAATTTCTATGTGGTTTACCGAATATTGATTATCTTTTTTACTTTCACGTTGTATCCCGCATACAGACGGGTCAAACAAAGGTACAAATTCCGTTTTCCACTTATGCTTATATACACACGTAACGATATATCCTAACGATTTCAACCTATGGACATGAATCAAACGTTCATAGTGCCTCCACACGACTCCGATGTCGCCTTCAATCGTCAGTTTTCCACAGAAGCTTACGCAGGAAAATGACGTATTTGCGATACTAAGCCTGGTTTAGCTATTTTCCTATACATTTTTTTTATAATTCATTACTTCGAGTGGAAATCGAACCTACAATCTGACGCGTATACAGTCGCATGCTTGTCATCCTGCACCACAACTAATAAAGACTAATTTATTATGAGTTGAAGTTCGCTCCGAAAAATTGGCATAATTATTTGAGGATAATTGAGAATTAAATATTTTTCTCGAGTGGGAATCGAACCTAAAACCTGTCGCGTCCACAGTTACTTTGTGCCCCTACGCCACGACTGACCTTAAATAAAACAAAATTTATTTAATTCTAGTGGGAATCGAACCCATCATTTGTTTTAGTTCGTATATCTTATATCACTATAAATTCTTGTCATTGTTTGCGAAGTCTACCTCTTCCCTCTTCCGACATATTGCAGTGATACACGTTCGCACTCCCACGAGTCACTTGAACTGTCAAGTACTGCCGAACCGAACGATCGCCATCCACTCTCTTTGATAAATTGTGCAACCGCAATCGAGACAGAGTTATTTAATGAAAAATAATAACTGCCGTCGATGAGCGATAAAGACCGGGCCGAGGGGGCGCCAGGGTCTCATTGCACACGCTAGAGATAGAGCCACCCCTGTTTATCGTTAAGATATATCGTAACGTGTGTAGCAGTCGTTACCTCGATTTTTCGAGTGAACTCTGCGTTTCGTCTTGAATGAAAATATTAAATAAGTCATTCCCCCGAATGGGAATCGATTTCGCACCCGTGGTGTTTTTATACTTACACGGTTATGCCCGCAATGTTGACGTGCACTATACTGGAAACATGTTTCCATTAATAGCAGCCACTGAAAACTCTAAAGAGAGGGGAGTGTAGAGGAGCGAAACCTGTTACCAAAGCTATATTGATATTTTCATTTACTTTTATACTGTCTTCTGCATTGCAAGGTAGATTGATGTGAGCATATTCTTCCCAATTAGTTAGCTCCTTATTCCTCCCCTGTTTTCAATCAATGAACCAAATTATATGCTTAGGCATCAATAAGGATTTAGTAAAATTTACCTAAAATCCGAGAGTGACTTTACTTGAAATTTTATCTGTACCACGTAATTTCGATTGACTCCCGTTAAGTTTTCTTAAAAATATTGGTCATAATTAGCACCTTCTTAATTAATAAACGCGGAGTGAACGAGTGTTGAATCAACTAATATTCGTGTCCTGGTTATGATGCGGCTGCATTTCCGATGTTCTAAATTCAGTAGTGCGTAAAAAACGGAATGTTGAGTCACTAAAGTTTACATGTGCATTCATCATAAAAATATACACGTCTTTTTACTAGAAAACTGACTGCGGCATATAATAAGGAAAATGAGTTTCCATTTGAAAACATATCGAAAACCCGTATTAAAAGAGTTTTATTAACTAGGAAAGAAAGAGTACGTAACATAAGATATTATTGAGTCAAAGTTTGCATTCCAAAAAGGCAAAGAAAAGTTAGAGAAAAGTCACTCCATTCAGATATCGCACATTTAAACATTAATAATTAGGAAAGGAAAGCAGTATCTATATTTGTTCAAATTTTTAACCAACAATCCTAAAGACATGAAAAAACAGTTCCGATAACACTATCAATAAAATGTGTCGGTACTTTTAAAGCTTCTTTTATGCAACAATATGGGGAAACTGTTCATAAAATAATATTACAATTTAATAAAATCCATCGTATCTATTTTTTTATAAAATTTCAACCTTAAGCGTCCATATTGTCATATCGAATATGAACTTTAACTCACCATTTTCTTAATTTATTCAATCCTCTAAGACTACATTAGCAAAAGTATGAGAAAGATATAATATAAAATGTTATGTATTATGCTTAGGTATGCCTATGCATTTTTTACAATATTAGTCTTTTTTATATTTTTACATAACATTGAAAGTAGTGGTATTTCAACACATTTTGACAAATTACTCACGCGATATATTAAAAGCCTCTTTCCTCATTGAGTCACGAATTTCAAAGAAAAAAAAAAATGTTTATTTAAAATTACTTATATCTCTCATCACTTTACCTCATCTTAATTACTTATTTTCTCTTAATCTGACAAGGCGCGGTTTGCATACTGCTAGAAAGATATTTACAAAAATAATTCTTGAATCTATATATTTTTTCCTATAAATTTAAGTTCATTGATCGCTGTATATGAACACGACTGGACGGTATCCGTTACAGCCGTTCAATGAACTCTGTAAAACGTCTATCGACTTCCCAAAAGTCATTAATAATATAAGTAGAAACGAGCAGACAGCATAAATGTAATACATAATTACATATATACATGAATTAACTGATGAGTCACTATCTTTTTGATTGATACATTATTAAAGTCCATCTATAAAAGTTTTGGGTAAAATATTAAAGGCAAAAGCTCCCTATGACATTGTTAAATCTCATGTTATATTGCTGAATTCGTATTTAATCATTGTATTTTGTTATATTACTTGATGATAAATAACACAAAATACCTCCAATTTTTTGGTGGTTAATTATGCTAAACTCAGCCACTAGATATATTGAAATGGATATCTTAATTTAATTTTTTTTTAAAAAAAAGGAACTCGTTTGAGTATTTCATAGGTACTCTTTCAATTTAAATGTTCAATAAGTGGAGCTAAATACTGTGATAGTAATGTGAACTATTTAAGTTATTTTAATTTTACTTTTCTTATAAACGACCAAAGAGCTATGATAAATGATAATAAAATAATGTAAGATAAATAAATATTTTGTATGATCTAAATATAAATATATATAAAAAAGTACTTTAACATTTAAACGTCTAAATACACTTTGAAGTATTTTAAAACAATCAAAATTTTTTCAAATATGTAAAACAGCCATGAGCCCTACTACTCAAACAAGTAATATATAGTACTCAAACAAGTAATATATAGTAGCTTTAAGTACCTAACTACCGATCATATTTTTACAGCAAAGTTTTAGAATATATTACCTTTCTAACCTAAGAAAAATTCTCGACTATAAAAAACAATTTATTATCAAACCAAAAATTTGCAAATTATGATGAAGATATTTCGTTACAGATATCCTGTGCCGTTTGAAGCAGCGCCAAGTCCTCACGAAGGTTACATAACGCGACACGTTAGTGGGAAGAATAAAGATGACTACGACAATAGTCGACGAGTACTAATTATTTATTTCATTTTTTTTTAAGCGACTATTTATAGCGTTATCAATTCGTCTGTGTTTTTTATGTTTGTTACCTCAGAACTTTTGACTGGGTGAAACGATTTTAGTGATTCTTTTTTTATTTGAAAGCTAGTGCTTCTTATATGGGCATTTTAATTTTGGTCCATTTCTGACAATGGTATCCATGAGAAAATCCTAATCATAAGTCTTAGTATTAGGTATGTGCGCGATTAATGGACGAATAACTCAATATCACGCCAACCGATTTCGATTATTCTCCTTTTATTTTAAAGGATACTCTTCAATGATAGTTTGGTGAAAGTTTGGTTAAATTCTGATTATGAGATCCGGTTAAAATTGAAGAAGTCGATTTTTTTTAAACTATAATGGTAAAACTCTATTGTTTAGGAATAAAACGCAAATTTTAGCCCTTTGTAGGAAAAAATTGTCACACCCAAATTATTTGAGTTTTTAAATATAGACGCTGTAAATAAAACATACCTAAGTCTTTATCTATATATCTAATTTAAATAACATATTCTATTAAATATTATACTATTACAAAAATAATGATTGACTAATATGGTCGTTTCTTAGTATTTTTATGTTGTGGTTGAAAAAAACTTATCAGACTATATATTAATAAACATTATATGCGATAATATAGAAACGAGTTTTTCTTATCTAAATAATAAAAAAATATATTCGGTTACAGATGGGCTTCCTATGGTCATGGAATCATATGATATCAAAGAAATGGAAGTGGTCACAAACTCCCGCGACGGGAGACGAAGGTTTTCAGATGAGAATGTTACGCGATTTCAAACACTTCTGTGCAAATCACGAACAGAGGTTGAGTCAATTCTGGGATCAATGTTGGGAAATAAGAGAGAAAGCAAATGGAATAAAATGTTTTTAATATACATATTACCTAAAGTGTTAATAAATGTTTTATAGTAAATTATGTCTATTAATTTCTATATCAGATTTTAGTCTTTACATTGCTTAATGTATATAAAACAATAATGAAATTAATTAATATATATTTTTATATGTTGGTACTTATGTTTCATAAAAATGTGTATGGTCTTTGCAAAGGTGCTTGTAAATAAAATATAAATTTAACTGAAATTATTTATTGCTTAGACAAAATACAAAAACGTATGTTAAAAATATATGTCTTTTCGTGTGTATGAGAAATGCCATAAAGATTCTTCAAATTCCTTTTGATAATACTAAATCAAGAACACTATATTATTTTGTGTCTTTCCAAGGCACAATTTCTACGGGACAAATATCCCTTCAAACTCACTCATCACTTCTATCATTACCATATTCTAAAATCAGTCGGTACGCTATCACATCAATCCACTATCAAATGGCAAATAGAGATTAGGCTGGTTGTACAATGGCAACATACCAAAACTTATTCAAAATGGCAATATAATACATGCATCAGTTATCCTGCTTACAAAACTATGAATAAACAAAAAATATTTTAAATGAAAGGCTTACCAGATTAATTGCATATATTTGTGTAATACATTTTTGGAATCTTAATGTTTTGAATACTACAGTAATTGGTAGTCACTAGGAGTACTCACAACTACTGCAGTACTACAAAATGTTTGGATCCTCAGGTTTCCAAAAAATTATATTACTTAAATATACACAACTAATATAATTAAAAGTTTCCTTTAAAATGTATAAAAATAGCAAAAATCGAAGTTCTTAAACAGTACTTTCTATTTTATTTTTGCACAAGGTTTACTTCACTAGGACTTCTTTATAATAGTATAACAAATTTTTACTTACAAATCCACAAGCATATCACTGCATTTAAACAAAGATGTAAAATGAGTATTAATTTTGAAGTATGTACCTTTTTCCTAAAAATGATATGTGATATTGTAAACATACAATACAGTTTAAATATTGGGCAATTTGAATCATTTATATGTATTGTATTATATCTTATTGTATAAAATTTACATTTAGTAATTTCCAATTATATAATAATCTATCTTAAAAAAACATACTTAAAAATACATATTTAACTGGATACATTTACCAGTACTCTTTAGTGCATCTTTAAAAATGGCAGTATTTTAAGTACCTATCAATTCCAATTTTACTACCTTAACATTTTATTTTAAGGTATATTGTGGATTTTATTACAATTATTTGAGCACAAAAATATAAGAAAATAGCACAATGATTCTAAGAAAATACAATCATACCATATGATATGGTAAAAATACTATTATACACAATAATAAAATTCAAAATAAAATCACTTTTTAGTGCATTTTAAATTTAGTGTCATATGAACTTTTTAGCATTAAAAAGCAAAAATATTGTGTCTACGAAGTCCAGTAAACACAAATTACTTTATAAATAATCAAGTTTAGAAATTGAAATTGCAATAAAATATTACACTATCAAGTATAACACTTAGTATTAAAAAGTAACAATTTAGTTATTTTTGGTTATTCATTGTTTCTTATTAAATATAAGTAATCTTGTAAGCATTGTATTAGTACAGGGTACTTGCTTCTGCTGGTGCATAGTTAACATATCTGGAGTATTTGATTCATAATCAAGTGCTACTTTTTGAGTTACAAAAGTTAACAAAGTCAGGATATCTCTTTCAGTACCTGAGTAACGTAACTCCTCACAGAGAGCTTGCATAAACCAGGATCCACGTGTTGTGTTCCTCCAAGAGTAATAACCTGGAACTGTTGAAAATACTATCAAGAAATCAGCGTGAATTGGAATTCTATATGATGAACTAGAGCCATCTGTTTCTGTCCTGCTAGATAATGTTATTCCTCCATCCAATTTATCACCTTGACAAGCCTGAATAAAGAAAAGCTTTGGTTTTCCAGCTAGAGTAGGACATTTATCAGCAGTAAAATAATACCAGAGGGTATCAGGCTTATAATGTGTATCCTTTGCATACAGCATACCCATTTCTCCATGGCTCAATACTGCCATAAGCAAACAATCATTTTCTGTATGATCCATTTCAGCCACTTGTTGCAAGTACCTGTTAACGTCTTCAAATTTCAAATTATTTAGTATTGTTACACGAAATCCCAAAGTTTTTAATACTTTTGATAAATTGTCACAGTCCACATTAGTTCCTGTGCGGGACTTCAAGTTGTGGATATCAAAATGCTCATGATTAAATATAACTGCGATACCACGATTTTTATGGTTCATATTATAATATGGAGCATTTCTTTCCACAGGCATTTTAGCATAGTGACGAATCGAAGAAGATTCATGACTTCCCCACGCGTCGCCTTCATCACCACCGCCGTTAGGTCTTTGTTCTGTTTCACCATTGTCTTGCTCATTTACTTCAGACATGTTTATAGTTTTAAACTTTAAATTATTTAGTATGAAATTTAAGGTATTATCGAGTTGTTGTTAACTTATAATTGTTCAGTACAGTAAGGGAATGTACAAAACAAGCACGAGAATTGGAATGTGGGTAACAAGAAGATTGAAAATCACCACGGAAAGCTTCAATCACAGACTAAACTTAAATATCTAAATAAGCACCTAGCAGTTATAAATCGACTATAGATGACAATGTGGAAATCGATTTTTTTCCGATTTTATAAGATTTTGCGTATAATGGAATTTACTTGGTTGTTTGATACAATTTTCCACTATAACTTAAAAATACTACCAAAGTTTTTTACATTTAAATTTTTTTTGCAGAAATATGTTACTAGGAGAATATAAAGACAATGTTTACTTTATTTTCATCATAATATTATATACAATTATAATCACAATTTATATTTTTAATAAATGTAACATTTTTAATTTTTTTGTATGGTAACTAGACTATATTAACATTCTGGCGGTAATTTAAAAAAATACTTTATTTTATTGTTTTTAACGTAAATAAGCAAGCTACAAACGGTAGCTTTTCTGCAATAATTAGGTACTATATGATATGATTCATGGTTATGCGTAAAAAAATATATAGTGGAATAAAAACGATCTTAATCTATTTCTTTCAAAATACGATAAAGTAGATATTTTACGTTCTCGTTACCATGGAATATTAAGTACAAACACTTGTATATTTATAGGACTAAACTATATAAAATGTTTTCTTAATCTACAATTATGTCAATATTCAAAACAAAAAATTGGTGGTCCAATAATAAATCTCAAAGTGAATCTTATGATGACGGCATTCAAAATAGTCGTTGTATTAAAGTGGACAAATTTGATTCGCACATCGACAGTGATTGCTTGATTGTTGGCCAAAGCTCGTTACTAAAAGTTTATAAACCCAATAATGAAAATAAAAATTCACATCCTATTTTAGAATCACATTTAAACGACATAATATTGCAAGTAGAAACGGGTAAATTTGTAATGTACGACTTTTTAATTTACTTTCCTTGAATATTTTTAAGTTAATATTCAATGTTCTAAATTTATTTTTATATATTTCTAGAGATTCCGCTGATCGACAAATATTAATATTGCATCCAAATAGTTATGTTATTTATTTTTTAAAACATAATGATGGTCATATAGATGTTGGTAAGTAAAATTATATGCTCGGTCTATAATAGACAATATATATATATATATATATATATATACATATATATATATACTCGCACAAAATTGTCTAATTTCGTGTTTTATGCAATATTTTGGCATTTATTTAGCTTTAAGACCCAATTGTGGTTGTTGCATAATCTTTTATTATAATTTATTACATATAGTAGCCTAAAAACCTTATATATTTTATTTCTGTTTCAGGGGAACAAAATTCTCTTATTTCTGTAATAAAACATACGTTCACTAGAAGAGCATTTAATGTTACTTGTGGTCCTTTTGGATCCTCCAAGAGTAGAGATCTTATTTGTATTCAAGCTTTGGATGGTACATTAAGCTTCTTTGATCAAGACACATTTCTATTTATGTGCATCTTTGACGACATCATTATACCAGGACCGATATGTTATGTGGCCAATAGTGACCAATTTGTAGTTTGCAAATCGACATGGGTCATGGAAATTTATAGGTACAAAATTTTTAAAGAAACTCATTTTATTATCTATAAGACATAATATATATATATATATATATATATTCTCTTTTACGTGTAAATTTTATGTAGATAATGTGTTATTGCAGTTATCAACAACTAAGCGAGTTTAGCGAGTTAAGTATCAGACAAAACAAAAAGAACATCCCACAATGGATGTACAATGCAGGGGAGGAAATTATATCACTTCAAACGATACGAGTATATTTTTTTTATTCTGTGAGACAAATAAATGTGCAAAATAGTGCATAGTTCACATATAAATAATTATTCTCTATATATATTTATTTCAAATTGCAGACCAGTACAAGTTTTTCAACAATTATAGCTGTAGGAGAGAGACATCTCTACTGTTTTCAAGATAACGGTCTAATGAAATACATGATCAAATTCAATTATATGCCAATCTGCTTCCATGCGTATTTGATTGGGTGGTATTACGGTATTTATGTATACTTTATATTTACTATACAAGACATATTTTTAGTATCTTCGTTTATCGTTCGTAATTCTTAATTTTATTTCAGAACCTAATTCTAGGTTGCTTATAATGGTAGTATCTGAAGATTCAAAGTTAAATATTTACGAAGGCACATCACTATTATGGTCTTGCGATTTAATATATAAAGCTATATCGATATCTCGATGTTACTTAAGCTCTTTGCCTGGAGGCATTGTAACTCTTTCTGCAGATGGTATTGTAAATGTATGTTATATTGGTACTGAACCAGATTTAAATGCTAACGGATGTACAATGAGCGACATCGCTGATCCTAATGAAATTCAAGCTGAATTAGATGTTGTAGAAGAATCATTGAAAAAAGTTATGGAAGCTAAAGGGGGTGGGTACATTCAATTTTAACTATAATAGATAAAATATAATTCATATAATGTTGTTAGGGATTGCAATACTATTAAGAATTTGAAATTTGTATTAATCTATATAAAACATTGAAAAAAAAAACTTTATTCTACTGTAAAAGTCAGTATGAGATTGTTTCACCTTTACATTGTTTTTAGACACCGATGAAGAAGAAGAGCAAATCGATCGTATAATGAAAATAAAAATCGATATTGGAAACTCTCTAAATAGACCTACATCAAATTTTTCCGAAAATAGTTATCGAGCATTACAAACATGTCCGATAGTAATTACACTTATGTTCGAAAATCCCAAGTTAATTCAAAGTTTACAACTTACTTTTCATTGCATTCCGCCTGTGGGAAGTGCCGAAACTACTATATGTATAGAAGACATAAATGGCACTGAGATCATAGAAAATTTTATTTTTCTTTTCGACGATGTCGGTATATCAGATTTTGGTGTTAATATAGGATTTGCAATCGTACAAAACCATGGAAAGATAAAAACTGTTAATCGCCGAATTATATTACCTATCAGCTTTTATTGTGAGCCGGTCCAAGTTGTGATGGAAAATAATTACAAAATAGACTTAAAAACAAACGGACTTATTCAAGATATTACTGAAATATTTACTGGTATGTAGAGATATATCAACAAATTCGTTGTTGTTGTGTATAATTATTATACCTACAGATATATACGTCAGCAACTCAAGATTATTAGGAATTGAAATAAAATAAATAAATTCATTCTCCCGAGTGGGAATCAAACCGACAACAATAACGTTGCGTTCTGCCACTCGGAATGTCTCGGAAATAGAGAGGAAGGGGGAAATGGAAGCTGTTTTTGTTTTTTAAATTAAAATTTGTAAATATGTTTAATGAAGGTGAACTAAACGTTTTACAGATTTTGCAAAGGATGAGCTTACGAGTTTCACTGTTCAAAACACATTATCTTTAAAATATAGAATGTCAAATATAATAGTCACTGTAAAAACTTCTGAAAATATATGTTCCATAGAAGCAAATGAATTTTCTGACATGTCCCCAATATTGGGCCACGTAGCAAAAATCTTAAAAGATTGTCAAATAACACAAGGAGTTGGTAATTTCGATATAGAGTTTATTATAAACGGAGATCAAATAAAACAAGTAATACACGCATTTTTGAAATGTATCGAAATGCACGCAAAAGAGCGGGTAAAATTAAAAGGATTAGAGGTATGTACATTATATTATATTTCATTTTTATTTATTTTTAATAAGGAACTAAAGTTCATATATATATATATANATATATATCATAAAGACCTATTGGGTTGCGAATAGCGATCGCAATATCAGACCATTCAAGCAAAACCGGGATTTTCGATAACGACTTCAGAAAAATCCCGGTTTTTTCGATATTTTTGGGATTTGACAAAATTAGTAATTTTTAAGATTCTTCTTATTTTTAGAGTTAATTTAAGAGGGTATTTTTAGGGAAGTAATAAATTAAATTATATTTACTAAATAAAACAGTTTTTAATTATATTAAACAGTTTAATAATAGATCACTTTAGTATTAATATTTATCAAATATACTATAAAAAAATATATAATAATTTGCTACAAAAAATATCTTATAGGTCTTATTTAACATATTTAAAACAAAAAAAAATATGATTATATATATTGTATCAATCAACATTAACGAAAAACAATAATGACACCTGGAACATTGACGGGCAAGAACAGCGTGGAACAACGACGTGCAACAAAGACGCGCAACACGACGCGCTAAGAAAATACGGTATTCGTGCGTTCGTTGGTCGGGCCGGTCAAACTCTGTTAATGTCGTAAAATTCCAGATTTTGAGGAAAAACTCATTACTTACTTTTGACGATGTATGTTGTGTACCATTATACCGTATATTTTAAAGAAGCGTGGATTTAATAGTAGGCACGTTTAACTTTGTAAAATCTGAAAATATCGAAAATCCCGGTTTTTGTTAAATTAAAACCGGGATTTTTAAGACCTATATTTAGTCCGATATCTCGGGATTTTTGGATCCCGGATTGCGACCCCTAGTTGCGAAGCTTAGATGATAACAAGAAAAAAATGTCATCCAGCTATAGATTTTCAGCTATAGATTTTCAAAAATGTAAAAAAAACTGTTGCATGGACATACTCGAGCGCGTCAGATATTGATATCATTAATTTCATACGTATTCTTAAAAATGTAAATATGTTAATCTGACTGTTTCCGTGATGGAGGTGGTCGTACGCAAGAGTTAAAAATAAAAAAGAAAAAAATCATCGAGCGCGTCAGATTTTCCAAGGGGATGTTAAGTGAACCCGAAAAAAAGCTCTTATAATTATATACCACATCCAAACCGTCAGATTATTAAATCTGACGGTTTGGATGTGACGCAAGCTCGGAACCATTGTCTGAATGTGCAAAAAAAATTTGTCATTTTGAAATATTCAAGCGCGTCAGATTATGATATATGTGCCCTAGACGTGCTATCTCATAATCTGACGATTATCTGACGGGACTTGCTTAATCTGACAATTATTAATATTTTTTTAAATATATAAAATAAACAAATCAGCTTTACGTTGTATCCCGCACACAGCAGGGTAGGCAGAGGGAACCTAATGTTAAGACTCTCTGTTCCCCACTTTCTGCCAAATTTTGATGGCACTGAGTGTTGAGTGGCAGCACATAACGCCACGGTTTTGCCTCTACACTAGAGCAAAGAAATGGAAATATAAATTTAAATAAATATTTCATCTCCTCGAATGGATATTGAACCCACAACCAGTTAGTTTTACAGTCACACTATGTGCCCCTGCGCCACGGCTTTAATTTTTTTTATTCATTGAACGTAATCAATCGAAAGGCTTAAGAAATATGTAGAATGTAAATAAAAGAGTGTATGTTTTAAGTAGAAATATTACAAGCTTATAAGAAAATAATTGATTTTTGTTTGAAACCTGTTAAATTTTTAAATGTAATTATCTTTTGATGATTTTTTTATAATTCTAACGACGAAGATTCATCGGTAGAATCATCTTCCTCCTCTGACTCGATTTCATCCTCAGATTGCATTACTGTAACAAAAAATTATTAAAATATTTAACTATATTTTTTTTATGAATTATGTGTTTTTTTAATTATTGAAGAAAAAATATACCTAATCCTGAAGTATCTTCAAGAATTTCATGTGTTATGACTATATCTTCATACACTTTCGTTGATCACCTACAAACCAGATCATTTCGTATTTTCCGTCAACTATTTTCCATCCATAGTTCGTTGGTAAAGGATCAATAATGTTTTCATGATGGGCATTACTCCACAAGCATGCATTGAATCTTGTGCGTAACACTTGTTGGAGTAACTCAGATTGATAGGGTGGCAAGTTGCACGCATCGTAATTCCGGATATTTAAGGAGAACGGTTGTGATTTATCTTTTACCTTGTACGTATTATTGAAGATGATAATCCTAGCCTGATTGACATCGTGTAACTTTTTCAGCCCATACAAGTGGCAAGTAAAATGTTAAGTAAAATGTATGATGTTAAAACAATCCTGCACATTATGCTCAAAGGTCAAATTTCAAAGGCTTCTTTTTGCCTCGTCGGTAAAATGCTGGGTTATAATTGCAACTAGTAAATGCGTGCAAAGTGGGAAGTGCCTTCGAAATTTTTGGGCCTAATGTATTGTAGAGCACGGATTTATTGTAGGCGTGCATTGCCAACTCCAAGATTCATCCAGACTTCAGGAATATAGGCAACTCGTAGCTGCATTAAACTTTATCGATCAATTTTTATTACTTCAGCTTGTGGAATTCGTCAGATTATATATTTTTCGTAATCTTTGATTTATTCCTTTCATAATAAAAGAAAAATTAGGCACGCTCGAGAATGTCGAGATAACGTTTTTTTTTTACAACTTTGTAATCCTCCCCCTTCTTTACGTCACTCTCAAATTGTCAGATTAGTGGAATATTTTTACACGATTTAGCATGTAACTAACTTACTCTACCTTAATCTGATGCACTCGAGAATTTCAGATGATCAATTTTTTTTTTACTTATCTGATCCTTTAACCTAGACGAGCGGCCATATATATGGTGAAAGTACGTAACGAGTACAAGGAATCCCCAGTGTATTAATCTGCCGCGCTCGAGTAAATCCTGAAAGTCCCCTATTCGGCTACCGTACTATAAGTGCGTTTTTAAGTAGCATAACAGGCGTTGGTTATCATAACGCAATGGGACAATAGAATTGCCTATCCATCCTTCCATCCATCAGCCTTTCGAAGTCCACTGCTGGACATAGGCCTCCCCTAATGCTCGCCACTCCGCACGGTCCTGCGCCCTCTCAATCCAGCGGATTCCCGCTGTCTTCCTTAGGTCGTCGGTCCACCTGGCTGGAGGGCGGCCTGTACTCCTTTTGCCGAGACGTGGTCGCCATTCGAGGACCTTTCTTCCCCATCGGTCGTCAGTCCTCCTGACAATATGGCCTGCCCATTGCCACTTCAGCTTGCAGATTTTGAGAGCTATGTCGGTAACCTGCGTTCGTCTACGGATTTCATCGTTTCGAATTCTGTCGCGTAGAGAAATACCAAGCATAGCTCTCTCCATCTTATATAATATACTTATAGAATTGCCTATATGTGCAATAATTCTAAGTTCGATTTCAATTTATGAAAATGATTATATTTATATTGTTTTCATTTTGCTACTCTGGTGTGTTAAAGTAGGGTCGAGTCTCATTATTAACCACTTAGTCCCGACTATGTGTGCAAAGCAGATCACAGAGTCTAGTTTTATGAGAAGTAACTAAGATATTCATTTTTTTTTACATTACTTTCCGTAATCCCTAACTTCTAGGATGAACTGAATATACTGCAGAGACAATTTACGCTAGTACAGAAACGTCTGTTAGTTCAATATGGCTCGTTGCCACCGGGGGACTGCGAACCTTTGGAGTTCCTCATGTACGATACACACGAACGAATCAAAATGGCGGCGTACGGAATTATACAAAGCAAACAAAATGTACTAAGGTAAGAAATAAGATAATGAAAATAACATTGAAGCTGTCGTGGTGCTGCAGCACAGTGACTGTAAACGCTATCCGTTGTGGATTCGAATATCACTCGGGGGAGTGAATTATTTTCATCTCCTTGGTTTATTAAAAGCTAACGTATGGAAAATTTAACGAAACGGAGGGAATGTCTTTACCCTCCGCCTACGAATGTTTCCTCCGCCTCATGGTAGGCGGAGGAAACATTGGTAGGCCCGATACACTCAGAGGCTGTGCCCGTGCGCCATGACAGCTTCAACATATTTCCATGTTTTCAAATTTGTCACATTTCATGATTTTAAGAGCTGGAGGTAATTTGAGAAGAAACGGTTCTTTAATTATTTATTTACTAAAGCAAGTTTTGACGGATAATCTGAAATTAAAACTTATAGAAGAAATGTTGGCATTGGACACCTTGGACGGCCAATTTCAAGTAAGTTGAGGTTTAGAAAAATATGTTATCTGTTTCTGATGTTCATCGTCATGTTTTTTTCCAAATAGCAGTGTAGGTAGGAAGAACATAGTGGTAAAACATTAGATTAAAACATTAAACATTAGATATCGGGCGCTTTCCACACACACATTGACATTGCGTGTTGGATGGCAGAACTCAACGCCGCACTTTGTCTACCGGAGCATTAGCCCGATTGGGAATACAACCCACGACCATACAGTTTACAGTCAGCCACTGTCATTAATAAAAATATTAACTAGGATTTTGTATAAAATAATGACGCCATCGAGGCTCAAAGGACCATTTTCACTGAATGAGGTGGTATGAATTTAAATAATGTTTATAATGTAAATATTTTCTGGAATTGTCTTTGAATCCTTTATATGGATAAAAAGCAGAGAAGTATAATCCTTATATTTTATACACTCCCATAGGCACACGATTCTAATGGAACTTTTTTTTATCTTCACACTATATCTCGCATGTAGTCCGAAGAAAACTAGTGTCAAGACATTGTTCCCTACGAACCGCCCAAATTAAGTGGCGGAGCTAAACGCCACGCATTGTCTAGTTAGCAGAGCTAGGAAATGAACATAAGAATCATTCTCTCCAAATGGAGAACGAACCCGCAACTATCGCGTATACAGACACTGTGCCACGGTGGTTCCAAAATACCATTTTAAGAACACCTGTAATATAATCCTCCTATAATTATATAAAGCTTACTTATTATATTAATTGTTAACATGATTTTTTGAAACACTAATACTTACTTAGGAATGGGAAGAGGCTGTCGTTCAGGGATTATCTTACATTTTAAACAAAACAGTCAACAAATCAGACAAAGATAAAGAAAAACTAGCCCCAGTCATCGATCAAGACATACTTTCCCAGACCAACTTGAAGAAACTTTTGAAGCAACTGCGCATTTTGTTCGAAAAAGTTTTCAAAAATCAAAATATTGAAGGACAAAAAGAAAATATAACACGAATAGAAGAATTTGTTGAAATTATATAATTCATATAAGGCATTAAGAATTTACAAATGCTTAACACTTATTCAAACAACAAGCTATATTTCGTTAGTAACAAACTCTTCAGTATGCAATCTTGTATCAAGACTTAAAGCTCTATATGTACTATTATTATTATTAATAAATACACGACTTTATTATATAAAAATACAAAAAATGTTTTATTTAAAACATTAATCAGCATCTTATGAGTATCATATAAATGCGTTAACCAAATTAGCCCTTTTTAACTAGACAGAGGGAACCTAGTGTTAAGATATTGCGTATTGAGTGGCAGAAGTCAATGCCGGGCTTTGTCTTATTATCAAAGCGAAAAAATTAAAAAATATAATTTCCCCGGAGAGAAAATTGAATACAGTACCGTCGTGCATAGTCAGATATTGAGCCACCGCGCCTCGACGGTCTTTACAAGCTTTTATAAACCATTACATATAAAAATATTACATACTACATTTTTATAACAGTGCATTTAATAAGAGAAGTATTATAAAATAATAATTTATTTAAAATGTCCATGGATCAAGCTACATGTAGTAGGGTATACAATGCCAGGTTGAGGTACAGCATATGTACTAATAATAGTAAAACTTTGTCGCGTCATTTTTTCTTAGCGTCTTTAAGACCGGCTCCAGCGTTGAACTTGAAGAATATTATATCACCGTCCTCCACTACGTAGTTTCTACCTGGAAATAAAGATATACAGCACAGGATAAAGTTTAAGGAACTTTGTATTGTTTGTTTACATTTTGTCTCAAGACCAAATGAATAGATTACCATGTCCCACACAACCCATACATGGTTAATGAAAGTTTCGGGAATTTTAACAATAAGTTTTTTTTTATGGAAAAGACAAGCCAAACGAGCGTTTGGGTCACCTGATGGTAAGTGATTACCGCCGCCCACGGCCCCGTGCAACACCAGAGGAGCTGCAGGTGCGTTGCCTGCCTGTAAGGTGGGTTGGGCGCCGGAGCCCGGCATTACCTGATGCGAAACGCAGTGGCATAAAGCCACTACTTCACGCCGGTTTTAAATGCCGGGGGTGGTAATGATCCGGTCGAGTCTGCCATTGTTGGCGACGTGACTCTACCACACGTACTTTAGTCGCCTCTTACGACACCATCAGTACCAGGACGATCCTATTCTAGGCCGGGATCACACGGCACAATCATCATTTTATCATCCATTTTTCATCCATTCCTATCAATTTTCAAAATTTAGCTTAAGTTAGTTAACAACGAAACCACGTTCAGTATCAACACTGATGTTTGTCACTGTTGACCAGTAAGAGCAGAACAGTATCAGGACTACAAAAGATTGCTAGTAGAAAGCAGCACAATAACAAAGCCTAATCTTATAGAATTATTTTATTTTCCCAGTTTCTTAAAGTAGATGAATATTCGATTCCGTTACCCGTCATATAATATCTAAAATCTACATTTTAGTTTTGTGATTAATTTGTTCTCCAACGTTCTGAATGTCTTGCAATAAATTTGCTGCTTACCAAGTAAATATAAAATGTAATTAAAAATAAAAAAAGAACATAAATTTTACCTTGTTGCCTGTATTTCCCGGCGCCCTTGCATGCAGCTTCCGACCCCTCCTCCTTGAAATCCTTATAGTGCATCACTTCCGCCATTATGAAACCTTTCTCGAAGTCTGTGTGGATTCTGCCGGCTGCCTGAGGGGCTTTAGTTCCTTTCTACCAATATGAAAATGAAAATAATTATTCTACTAATATTATAAATGTGAAAGTTCATGAGCATGGATGTGGTTCCACTTTCACGCAAAAACTATGGAACGGATTTAGATGAAACTATACAGTAGTATAGCTTATATGTACATCAGAGAAAACAAAATCTACAATTGATGTAAATATTTTTTATAATTTGGCCATAATATAATGATAAGTTTAAACTTATTATCTGCCACCCTACTATTTTTTAAAATAATTTATTGCATATAGAGAGAGCCCACACAGAGGCGGAAGTCAACGCAGTATGGTGATTAATATGATTTATATACTTTAAATTTAAAAATTAAATTAAATTAGCTTCACGCTGTATCCCGCCCACAGCAGGGTAGGCAGAGGGAACCTAGTGTTAAGACACTCCGTTCCCCACTTTCTGCCGAATTCTGGAGGCATTGCGTGTTGAGTGGCAGAACTCAACGCCGCGCTTAACCTCGACACCAGAGCGAAGAAATGGAAATATAAATTTAAGTAAATATTTCATCTCCTCGAGTGGGGATCGAACCCACAACCAGTCGGTTTTGCAGTCACACCTCGTGCCGCTGCGCCACGACCGGCCTCACTTTAATTTTTTTTTACTTTAAATTTACTTACAAATAACATCATATTTAAAAACATCTGAATAACACTTGTTTTATTAATCCTGTGAAAATTTTTTGCCTAACAGGATATGAACCCGCGCCTCTTGGAAACCGTTTAAGCGCACTGATCACTAAGATTTTTCTTTTCTTAGTAGTGAGTGAGATTAAAAATGTTAAAAACACACCTGAATAGTCCACGCCTTAACCTCGTCAGCGCCAGCCGTGAAGAAGTACTCCAACTGCAGTGCTTTATAACCTTGAATTATAATTTTATCTAGTGCACTGAAACAAATTATATCGTTATTAATATAAAATCATTATTATTATTATTGCAATATTTATTATATTGTAAATTAATATGTGAAAATGTCTAAGACGCCATTTGTATGAAATCCATGAAAATCACCTATGTTCAGCAGCACTATAAACTCAAAAAATGTTCCTTTTAATGTAAGAAAAGTGGAGAATGAAGTGATATACAGCTTGGTTCAATCTGCCTATAAAAAAAACTACAGGCCCTCGTGACGCAGTACGGGTAGTGTCTCAATGTAAATATGATAATTGCAGATTCGATTTCTACTTGATTATATTATATTTACATGCCTGCACTTGCAATAGTAAGAGTGGTAATAAGTTTCGTAACACGCATTTTTTAAACACGGAGTGCAAAAGTGTCTTGACAGTAGCTTTTCTGTGCATTCCATCCTGCTATGCGGGTGAAAACGCGAATTTAATTAAAAAAAACCTGTCAAGTGCAAGTCGGTTTCGCCAACCGACGATTTTGTTTTAATTTCAGTAGTATTCAAATCGTGGATCTATCCACGGAAACTATCCTAAAGCACTTGATTTTTCCGAATTTCATACAAAATACACCAACAATGACGCCTAAACGCTCGTATCTTTTGATTGCATTGACATAGAGGTTCTACATTTTCAACATAGATCTGGATATTAGATATTAATTTCAGCTTGATACCTCTATGCGATCTAGAGATAAATGGCCATGACAGACAGACAACAAAGTGATTCTATAAAAGTTTCGCTTGGAGTAAAATATATAATAAAACATTATTTACCTAGTGATGTTATTTTCTTTGAGGAATTGCTTCCTTTCTTCGGGTTCCATATCTAATAGTTTGCTTTCTAAAGCGCCCGAGAACGGTATCAAGGGAGCTCCTGGATCGTTTTTGTCGATCCATTCCTTTAGTTTGGGTAACCTGTAAATTTTCAACATATTTCAAATAATAACATAAACTTCTGATGAGGTTGTGGCGCAGGGGCACAAGCCTATGATTATAAACGCGATGGTGGTGGCTCCCAAACAACCAACCCACCCACACACACAGTTCCCCACTTGGGATTAATTATTTGATATGACTGTAAACATAATGGTTGTGCTTTCATCCCCACTTTAGGTCAATGAACTTTCGTAACTTTAGAATTCCGTCACCTAAATCGCTATGTCTTGAGGAGGAAAGTAGAGAATGGAATGTTGAAGTAACGCAGTTTTCTCTGATTACTGCTATATTCTACTAGGTATCATATGCATCAATGTTTGTAACTAGTGCCGCTTAGTCTTTGTGCAAATTGTGTATTAATACGTCATTCTTTGCATGTTTATACATCTATAAATCGTGGGAATCGAACCAGAAATCATCCCGTTTTATTATCAAATACAAAAAAAATATACCATTTGTTCTTTTTCCTAATATAATCCTTTTCCGAGAGATTGACGAGATACAGCGCTGGCTTCGATGTTAAGAACAAATATTTGTTGAGCACTTCTATCTGTAATATGGATAAATAAAAAAAGTATTAAAAAATAGTGAAATATATATATTTAAAAACTTACAATGTCTTTTAATTGTTTTATGTATATCGTAATTATGTAATTAGCATAAAAAATATATATTTTTAATACAACTCATCTCTATAGATAACTTACTTATAATGACTGAAATAATCAATTCCTTTTTTCATGTATTTGGATGGTTTATGAAATGAATACTTACATCTGCAGCACTCCAATCACCAAATCTAATATGCTTTTTCTCTTCTACTAGAATAGTTTTGATCTTAGCTAAAGCTTCCTGAAATATAAAAATGACTGTTCATAATATTAAGAAAAAAGTATTATAACTATAAAATTGTTTCGCGATAAACCTGCATCGCTATCAAATAAAAATAATTACATTAAACATAAGATCGGCTACTTACAACCTGCGAGGTCTAAGCTGAGCTTTGTATTAGTGGGAGTATTCATATATACTGTAGATGTGACGTCGGTCGTCAAGTTTTTTGACAACCGGCCTACATTTTTTGTATCGATAGCAGAGTCACATATTTAATTCTTAGTATTTTTTTTTCGTTTTGATTTATTAAAAGCTAAACGTAAAGTTGGCGGTATCATTCAAAAAACGAAATATGTATATATGTGAACTGACCAAGCAGTAAAAAATAAAAAAAGTGAATACTGTTAGTAAAACGGAAGGATTCATTATAAACAAATGGCACATCAGACGAGAGTCCATCATGAGGACAAAATGTCTGATGTAGGAAAAATATATATGTTTGAATTTTAATTTATAATAAAAATTTTATTTTTAAATGTTTTGTTTTGGCTCTACTTCTAGAGGTACTCACATAAATACAACGCTCAACTAAGCCGTGCCGCCTAAATAAATCTGCTAAAACTATTATAAGCGAGTGAAAAAATTATATGGAATGATTTATTTTTATTATATTGCTCTAAACTCCGGCGTGGAAAGAAAAACGGAATATCTAAGCCCTAGCATCCTGATTGTATGGAAAAATGTGATTAGGACAAACTTACATATTCAGGTTTAAGTTTCTTATCCCCACCCCGATTGACGGTCCTGTCTAATTTTTCGATGTTTTGCACTAGCTGTTCCTCGTCCTTCAGACGTAATTCTTCTCCAATAGTTTCCAAGTCACGGATGGGATCAACTTCGCCATCCACATGTATTACACTTTCATCATCGAAAGCTCCTAAAAAATCAAATCAAATCAGCTTCACGCTGTATCCCGCACACAGCAGGGTAGGCAGAGGGAACCTAGTGTTAAGACACTCCGTTCCCCACTTTCTGCCGAATTCTGGAGGCATTGCGTGTTGAGTGGCAGAATTCAACGCCGCGTTTAGCCTAGACACCAGAGTGAAGAAATGGAAAAATAAATTTATGTAAATATTTCATCTCCTCGAGTGGGGATCGAACCCACATCCAGTCGATTTTACAGTCACACTTCGTGCCTCTGCGCCACGACTGGCCTCAAATATAATGATTTCAATATATTATCACAAAACGCAACATGCCTATAATAAGATAAGAATAAAATAGCGAGAAATGTTGTTTTTGAATATTCTTTTACTATCTACTGTACGTAAAACATAAGAAAATAAATTAATATTATTAAACTAGCATCTTACATTACATTAGCATTACATCTTAAGTCTTGAGAGTAATATATTACTTACTGCATAAGTTGAAAATAGCATCACAAGCTTTTATATGCGACAAAAAAGCGTTGCCGAGACCTTGACCTTCCGCTGCGCCGCGCACCAGACCCGCAATGTCAACTACATTCAAAAATGCTGGTACTTTACTGAAAATTTAAACATCATTATTTTGTGTCACTAATTATACAGATTACATTTTATTAGTCTTCCTAAAATTAAAATTAAATCAGCTTCACACTGTATCCCGCACACAGCAGGGTAGCCAGAGGGAACCTAGCGTTAAGATACACCGTTTCCCATTTTCCGCAAAGTTCTGGGGGCATTGCGTGTTGAGTGGCGGAAATCAACGCCGCTTTGCCTCGATACCAGCGAATAAATGAAAATATAAATGTAAGTAAATATTTCACTTCTCCGAGTAGGGATCAAACCCACAACCAGTCGATTTTACAGTCACACTTTCTGCCCCTGTGCCGCCACTGGCCTCATAATAGAAACAAAGAAAGCTAAAACTATAAGGACAGACAATTTAAACTTTTGGAAATAGGAATGGATTCGGACGGGGACCGGTATATACTTATTACTAGAAATAAAAACTATTTATATGAATAATTACCTCGCTGGCTTATGGTACTCGCAGAGAAAATCGTACCTCTCGTCGGGAACCGGTACCCTACTTGATGGAAAAAAAATGCTAGTTAGCTTTGTTTGTTATATTAGTAAAATTAAAAATTGTAATAAACTTTTAAAATGTACATACATTCATTACATCCCTTATTTGAGTTTATGAGTTTATTTAATAAAAAGGCTTGTTAATAAAAAGGCTTTTAATATAATTCAAATACAGTAAAGTTACATTGGTAGTTAAATTATATTATAATTAATTTATTATTCAATACAATTACTAAAACCAGCTTCCGTGTATATAGTTGTAAGAAGACTATCACTTTTTCTCGTATTCCCTTCTAACTGTTTAGGTTTATTTTTTTGACAACAGTCAGGATAAATTGCAAACGGATTGTTAATGGATCTTAAACGTAAACTTATATCTGTTATTAGTTTACATCTAGCCTCGAATACTTTAAAAATTCTTTTATACGTTACTACAATTTCTTCCTCTAAAGTATTATTGTGAATTTTAAGAAATAAAGCTAGGTAAAGAAGCGCCGACAACCGGTTACTTAAGCCTGGATATTTAGGTCTCGTTGCGTTGATTGCGCAACAAGCTTCCGTTATTATATTTCCCACACTTTGTTCTAAATAACCTAGGTGAGGTATTTCTTTTAATGTCAGCTTAGGAAACATATTCATTTTATCGAAAACCTTAATATCATAATAAAGATGAGGCTTAGCTAAAAATTTGAGATGGCATTTAGAGCTGCAAAATAAATAAATTTTCTCTTTGTATAGAGCTGCAAATTGATCAAGTCCTTTAAGAATTTTTTGAGATGGCAGGTTTTCTGCGTACGTTACAATACATATACCGTTTTCGTAAACAATAGACATATCTACAAATGTTACTGGTGCTGGTATTTCCGGAATAATAATATTTTTAGTTGTAAGGACTTTTTCAGGGAAATTCAATACAAAATCTATATGTTCAGAGCAAATCCAATAAAGACGATTTTTATATTGAACAAGACCTTTTTTATCGGGAGGGAACCCGCTGTGTCGCAACGTATTTCTTTTAAAACAGACCGGACAAAGATTTTTAAAGCATGACATTTTCTGTTCAAATATTTTATTAGTAACCGCCATAAAGCCAGCTCGAACAATTTTGGATTTTTCATAAGTTAGATAGTGGTGAACTTTTGGAATAAGCTCTTCTATTACGTTTATCGCATCGGCATAGCATTGCCATTTCGATTTTTTTCCATTAATATTGTATAAGTTTTGCGTATCCTCTTTTATAAAGTTTTTGACAAGTTTGGAGTTTTTTGACCAATTTAAAAACTTGAAATCTATTAGTGGGCTACTATACGGAGGTTTAATTTTAAGAATGTCGTTATAAATTTCATTTTGCGAATTTGTTAGTACAGTTTGCTTTGTGCTTTTTAGATCAAAAATTATAAGAGGCAACAGACCATGTTTAGATAGTTCGCAGATTTCAAATGGAGAATCAGGAATACCGTCTAAAATAATACCATTAGACATTGTTCGGCTATCTATCATCGCTACTGTCACAATAGCTTTCATAATAAATTTGCTTTCAATGCATTGTCCTGCACTTAAAAACGAAGAAATCTTTAATCCCAAATGACTCCACCGCATATTTTCCATAATATATCTAAGAGCCATACCTCTTGATATACAAATTAAGCCATAATGTTTGGCGAGCTTTGAAGCCAACTCACTTTTGCCAGATTTTGGAGGTCCAATAACACTAATACTTAAAGGATAAGGAATATATAGTTTAATAATGCTATCTTTCACATATTCCAATGGATTTTTTCTGAATTTTCTAACATTATCTTTCGAAGAAAGGAAATATATGTAAGCGCGATGGATTATTGGAAATACACTATTTTTACCTTTACTTACATTGTAGGGATTGAATAAAGTATATGGATTATCTTTAATGAATACTGGACACATTCTGTTAAATTTGCTTAACAAAAAGAAACCTTCTAATAAAAGTATTTCGGCTATATCGCAGTTTATAGTGAAAGTTTGTTCCAAAAATGATTCACCTCTATTCCTTAACTTAGAAAGTTTTTCTAATACTCTTCGTGTAACTAAATTTATTCCTTTTTTTCCATTGAAAGATTGAATTTTCAGTTTTTGTTCATCTATAGTATCTTTCAAGTTTTGAATATTTTCGTCCTGTACTTGATGGATATTTTCTATCCTATTGTTGATTCTTTCTAGAGCATCATCGGATTTTTCCCATTCAGTTTGATCCACTGGTTCAGGATACTCTTGAATAAGATCATTGTAAGTGGCAAATAAATTAGCGTCTACATTAGAAGAACCTGTTGGATCAGCATCCATAATGGTACTTTGTACAGATGGTGTTTTTAATGGTTCCTCAAAGTTAATTACGACTCCTTCTATTATTTCATCTATAATTAGTCCAATAACTATTTTTTTTGTAATAAAATTTTTCCATATGTTTGTTTCTATTTCTAATGTTTTTTCTACTTTCCTTTTTGCTTCCTTTAATTGTAATTTCCATTTTTTATGGAATTGAGGGGATAGCCTATCGATTGCTACTTCAGAATCACATTCTAACTCAATTATTATATCAGGAATACAGTAATTGCTAATCATATCTTCTACGTCAGATGATAATTTAGGAAAACCATCGATTACAACACCAGTTGTACTATATGGATTTTCAAACCAAAGTTTTTTAATTAATCGTGCAATAAATGCAGACGGTAATGACGAACCTTGCTCAAAATAGTTTTTAACCATTTTTTGTAATTCTTTTTCCTTGAACAATATGTCTGTCATATCGTTTAAACTATTTTCCTCAGTTTGGATGTCTTCAACTTCTTCATCATCAGCATCTATTGTATCAGTGAAATTGTTTTCATATTGCCAACCAACCCTTTTAAAATGTTTTGGTATTAGAATATTATTAACAAATTTATCAAAATCAATATGAAATAAACCCATTTCTTTAGCTATTATTTTAGATATAGTTGATTTACCACTACCAATGCTACCGACCACACAAATTCTCAAAGGTGGAATAGTTTTTAAAGGTCTGTTGTAATATTGATATTTTGTAATATCTTCCTGTAGCAACTTGACGTTATTTTCGTTAGAAGAATAATAGTATTTATTAAAATACTTAGTTACAAAATCATTTTTACCTTCCCATAAAATGCCGTAATCATAAAAAGCAACTGGGCAGTATATATTTGTTTCACCGAGATAATGTGGATCATTATAATTTACATCTTCAATTGATTCGCTTTCATCCTCTTGTATTTCAGATGCATCTTCTTCCATTTCAAGTGGTTTACAATAACATTTACGCATTTTTAGCAAGACTTCTTCTATCACATCTATGTCACTTTTATCTTCAAGCTCTAAGTCTATGGTTGGCTTAAAGCTTCCTTCTAATTGTAGTTTCACAGTATCCCAATTTTCACGAAATTTCTCTATTTTTTCAGACATTAACGCTATAGTACTTGTTTCATTATTTTCCTCGGAAAGATTTGCTTCTTCGTAAAAAAGGAGGTCAAAAACACCTCTAACTAATTGGTCAACAATCATTTGCACATCTAGGGATGAAGTGTTGACGGATATACTACGCAATAACTTTACTTTAATCAAAGGATCATTTGCTAAAGTAAACCTTTCTTGGTGGTTTTTAAGACACTTTTGAACATTGGTATAGTGGTGTACTAAGTCCAAATCAATTTCTCTATTTTCAATTAGTGCTATAACATAATCTGGCAAGAAACCAGAATCTGACAAGGATATCCAATGTTCAGGGTCAGAAGGAAACCCATCTATTATAAATTTCCCATAAGTTTTATTAGGACTATTAAGTGAATCATTGTCCATATTTTGCAATATGGTAATTAATTCAGATGTTAATTCTGAAACGCTCGGTTCTATTTCTTTTTCTAATTCATTAGCTGCAATGTATGAGGCAATACCGCGATCCACATCATCGTCACCCAGTAAAGGAATGGCTGGCTTAGATATTTGTGTAGTTAAATCAGCCGGAGCGAATTTTAATAAGTTATTATCCTTTGCAATTTCTTTACATGTATCTAAATCGTGAATTGGTAAAAAATTAAGCTGTTTTTTTAAAACTTCGAATTTATTTAAAGATGCTTTATCTCCAAATGGTTCATCTTCTAGTTGCGTTAATTTCTTTTTAAGCAAAGGTAAATAAGCGGCTAAAAGACTTGACATGGTATTAAACCATGTATTTAATTTAGATATTCTTTCTAATTCATTATTTTGCCACTCGTTTAACCGCGTATCTTCTATATTTGACCTAATTTCAATTAAAATATTTTTAGAGTAACTAAGATATTTCTTTTTTTTTATTTCCTCTGAAAATGAATCGTAACAAATTATAGGTGCTTCAAACAACCACGACAAACATTTTGCAACCATAGTTTTTCCTGAATTTTCCGTACCTATAATAATAACACGACATGTTGGTTCTAAATACTCTAGTTTTAAAAATGGTCGGGGGTTCCTACAAAACTCTACCATAGCCTGTAAAGATGATAATAAATATACATGTTTAAAAAAGGTAACTGCAAATTTTGCATTTCCATGTACAGACCTCCTCTTCTTTAGTTCAACTGGGCATCTGGTGTACCAAAAAGATGCGTATCTATTAAAACTAAGGACACCACTACGGAGCACATTCAATTGTTCAATAAATCTCCAAAGCTCTTCAAAATCTTCAGGAGGATCGTCAAGATATAAGGGTTCTGGTACAAGTACTGGTTTAACAGACATAAGTAATAATCTTTCAAAACAAATATGAGACATTTGCTGCACAGACACTCGTCCGTCCAATTTAATTATGTTTTTGGAACTAAAATTCTTTAATTTTTTTTCTATAAATGGAGCCAGATATGTCTTAAGATTGCAAATTTGTTGTGTTACCATAGAAGAAAAATTGTGTGGTTGCTTGCAAGAATATTTTGGATTAAAAATATGAGTATCATAAGCTTTTACAAAATCTATTAATGTGTAATGTGCAGGCCATTTGATTTCATTGTCTACATTACATTCAAATGGCTTCAATGTATTAAAATTGTTTAAATAATTAATATATTTATTACTTCTTTTAGTGGCAACATCCTTATTGGGACATGAAACAGAAAAATATATATCAGGTTTAAAATTGAATACATCTTGAATTTGGTCTAGTAATATTACATTCAGGGTCTTATATGTAGATTTTGTGTGAAAAGTTAAACTTTTGCAAGTATTAAGGTAAAATTTTGGTAGTTCTATAATTTGCTCTTCTTCTTGGTCAGCTACTGTTTCATTTTCAATTTCTTGTTCTTCTTCTACTTCTTCTTCTTCATCTGAAATGTCTGGGTTGCTACTCATAGATGAATGTGATCGTATTTTTTTAGATTTTTTTTTCTTCAAAGATAATAGTAAATCGTCGAGTATACTCTGTGATATATTTAATGCTTCTTCTGAAATTAAAGTATCACATAGATATACATTTCTATCAACTGTAGTGACCATTGGTAGTCCACTTATAACAAACCCTCTGTGTACAACTGCTGGTGATTTTAATTTTTCCTTCATAATTGTCAATATGATATCAAATTTGCAAACTTTATTGTGTCTCATGTTAAATTCTAGACAAATTCCACTTTCGCTTTTTTGTTCTATTTCATCAATTAATACATTTTTGGGACATATATGGATACAATTTAGCTTCTTAGCTAAGGCTTCACCTAGATTATAGCATCCAGTCCCTGGTTTTCCTAATATCATGTAAGTTTTGGGTCCTTGTTTTAAATAGGCCTCTTGTGCGTCTGCATCTGTCCAACAGTCAGAGAATTCCACATCTTCAGGCAGGGGGATATTGGTATTGTTTATACCTAGTACAGTTGCTGCCAAAGATATAAAATCGTCACACTCTTCACTATTATATGTTTGGTCAAATATTACATTATCTCCATTATACAAAAAACTTTTACTGATCTTTGTATCTTTTATATTATATTTATCTATTATGTCTATTTTATTTTTAAGGACTTCAAATCGATTCATATTTTAGGGAATGAGAATATTAAGTTTTACAAGTGACAGATGAAATTCTAAATATATACATTAGTCAAAACCTAAATATTTACTTTTTAAGTGACTGCCATGTTTAACTGACATGTTTAATATTTAAAAATAAAATTTAAAGAGTTCTAATTTAAATACCAAACCTAACTCATTTTAACAAAACTGAAATTTTGAGGAGTATAACTTTAATATTTAGTTAAGACAGTATACATACTCACTGACTCTAAAGTAGGGACTCTTTCAAAAATGGCACCAAATAAATGTATATATCTGTCTGGGAGAATGATTGAGCTATCAGATTGGTCTGGGTGCTTATAAGGGATTTTGAAAAAGGTCGTAAATGATATATGTGAAATTAAAGCTTGCTAGTATAACATAGTTTGCCCCAATTTTAAACAACCTTTAGGACATCTGGCTGGAGTAAAGGCCCATGTAAAGGGTCTGGTTTACATTATTCTTAAAAACATATTTAAATACAAACATTTCTACTTTAATGTAGATGAGCGTGTACTTCACTTTCGAGTTAGTAAGTATGCATACAGTCTAACAACTATTAATTTTCAAAATTTGAGATTTCCTAAAATGACGTAGGTGTGGGGGCCCTGGGATCTCAGTCTAAATACAAACCCAGCATATTCTTTAAACAGAATTACTTATTTCTAAAGTAATTTGTAACAGAAGAATTTTGAATGGAATTTTTGAATATTTTTTAACAGAAGAATTGCTTAATATAATTATATACAAAATTCTGCTTAAAGTGCATATTAGATTCTCTGGATTGCCACATACATAATTGCTGATAATATATTGTATTATCTAAACACATTCTTATGTAATAAGACTATGATATAATCTAAGTGAGTTCAGAGGTTGGCACTTTTTAAATGTCAAGACCCAAGAATCTCCATAACAATGAAGTAACCAACAAGACATTTAAGAATAAGAAGTTTAAGCAACAAGAGGTTATCTCTTAGCTGTTAGACCAAGAACTCAGGAATCTAAAATTACTTGAGATGGTATGTACCATCACAAGGAGGTTTCATACTCTCTCCTTACTTTGCAGACCCTACTCACCAGTATTTTTTTCTGTATTTTTAATTTATATTTAAAATGGTAGAATTTACTACTTCTTTAGAATATGTATAAAAAAATTGTGATTTCTCTGTATTTAACTGGCACCCCTAAAAAAGCATAAAATAAGAAACAGAACAGAAATATACTCATGAAATGTATAAAGATTTTGAACATAGCAGGATCTTTTCCCATATCTTGGAACACTTCAATCATTATGACCACTAAGCTACTTGTTCTTAGTTACATCCAAATTCTTTTAAATTTGTTACAATTGTGATGTAATTTGTCCGACTATATATTAAAAGAAAATTAAATGTTTTCTAAGTGTGCTTTTCTTTCTAAAATGTGAAATAGCACTTAAAAAATTATAAAATATAGAATGCTTCTAATTCTTAAGTTTATCAAATTTAAATGCAAAAAACATATGTTTACAAATACATTTGATAACACCAGTAACTCTGCAAAAATGTTAACTGCCAAGAATGATGAACTTAAGTCTTAATAAAAGCAATAAAAACAGATAGTGGTTAATAAAATTGATTTGGTGTGTTAGAAGTTAATTCTAAATCAGTAAAATATACTAAAGTTGATACTTATTCTCATTTGGATCAATGGTGCAAAATGGGAAGTTTTCAGCAGCTGCTTGGCTTTTTGTGAGAACATTGAAAAAAGTAGATTTACCAACATTTGGCACTCCAACTATACCCACTTTTAAATTGGTGCCCACTCTCCCAATAAGTGGTTTTTTTTCTGGTTCTTCCACTTTCTTAGGTGGCATTCTAAAACAACAGTAATAAAGAAATATACTTTAACAATAAGTATTTAAATATTTATACTTCAAAATACTTTGTTTATAGGAAAATAAAAAAGATAAAAATAATTTTAAATATTTATTAAGAGAAAAATTTATTATCATTAATATTTTGTATTTTACACGTGGATTTTTAATTTAATAAAAATATTTAAGGAAGTTTACGGAATAACCTATTCTACTATACTTACTTTTAATTTATGAAAATTTTAATTAAAGGTAAAAATAAAATTTTGCACAATATTTTTAAAATAAAATTGCGTTTTTTAAACTGTAATTTATATTATTAATTCAGAAATATCTCAAGATTGCACGATGCCGTATCTTACGGCGATCACAGAATAGTGATGTGCGATTCGATTGCATTGTGTGATATCGATACAATATAAGAAAATATTTATTAGGAATACAATGAATCGTTGTATTAAAAGATCATGCAGCGATTTTTGTTTATGAAAGTAAATTGGATTTTGAGATCTTCAAATCGTTATTAAGGTTTTAGATTTTTTTTTCTATCCGAGACTTCTGAAATCGATAAGAACATCAATCAACATCCCTATTGTCAATTAGTGACATAACTATATACGTGTAGAAATTCTACAAAATACAGATAAGAAATTTATAAATTGTCAAAAGAGAAGAAAAATATGTCAATTTAACTTATTTTTTTATCGAATATTAATTTATTTTTGTTAATTAAACAATTTGATATGGTGAAAATATATTGTTTTGTCTTCACGGTATAGCAGAGTAGGCAGAGGGAATCTAGTTTTAAGACTCTCCATTCTTCACTTTCCGCTGAATTCTGAGTTTCTTGAGTGGCGGAACTCAACGCTGTGCTTTTTCTTGTTACCAGAGCGAGGAAATGGCAGTATCAAATAATTCATTCCTCGAGTGGAAATTATTATTTTATCTATTGTCCCTATTCCTGATCTAGTACTACCTATAGATGCTAGCTGCCAAGTTTCATAATTCTACTTACGTCAACCGGAAGTACGAATTTTGATTGAATTTCAATCTCTTTATTGTGTTGAAATACTTGTTTTTTGCGATATAAACAGCCAAATTTATTTTTATAAATATAGAAAAACAATTTTTCAGGAAATCAAGAAACTGAGTTTTATACTCTATTAATCTGCGTAAATTGTTTGAATTTCAACTCGATATCTTCCAACTTTCCTGAGAAAAAGGCTCTTGACAGACAGACAGACGGACAACAAAATTATCTTATAAGGTAAATCTAGGTATTTAAAGTTGTAAGGGCCTTAAGTCTTCTGTTTCGGCGTCTTAAGGCCCTTACAACTTTAAATTATTTTATATATATTATTAAACGTTATATGAAATTGAATTTTAGTGTAATCAATGTGGGTATTTTGCCAGTAATTTAATGTGTGAATTATAGGGTTTAACTTAAGTTTTGTTTTTATATTAATTTATTTGTGGACCTCTTGTTTGCACCTAACTTCTGGATAAAATGTTTACACCGCGTGGTTTTAATTTTTACAATTATTTGATTACAATTATTTAGATTTTGTACAGAATTTTGTGCTTTGTATATTCTTGAAAAGAAAAGACTATGACAACAATGTTAATAAATACAAGAGTCAATGTATTGATTTTAGATAGATTTACTTATCACGAACTTGGAGAAAATAATGAAATGCAGACGATCTTGTTTCGTGTTACTGTTTTTGGTAACTTTCGCACTTCTGTTTTTTCAATCATTTTTAAATTATGTAAAGTAGGTAACCTAAGTAATCTTTAACTACCAAGTAGGTATATTTGAAAAAATTCAAAGTTGCATTGGTAGTAAGTACCTATACGAATTTAGGTTAAAAATATGAATTCAGGTTACCTTTAAAATAGTAATACACGAATTTAAGTGAACAAAATATATACCGAATTTCGATCACAAGAAACTCATAAATACATTAACTGTTTTTGAGCTTTAAATCAAAATTATCTCAATTATTATGTACCTATCTAAATATTAAATTTAATGAAAAGTATCTAGGATCTCCCTAATTCGGTAGTAATACGAACTATGGGACACATTATAAATAAAATGATTACTATTTCGTAAATGTAATGTTTTCATCAATTTTTTTTTCAATTACCCTTGTTAGGTCTACTTGGGCTGAAACATGGACATGGATGTGCCGTTAGATAGGACAGGCCTCGTAATCGCTCACGGCGAATTTGTCTTGAGATTGACGAGTGTCTTCAACATCATCATATCATCGAATACTCAATGTTTGGTTGTGAAAATTATATTTATTTTATTTAATAAGGAAAGAAACTATCGTGGCACAACGTCTTATTGGACGCGACGGCTGTGGACTCGCATTCCGGGAATGAATTATTGTCGAATGACAATGAATGATATGATGATGTTGAAGACACTCGTCAATCTCAAGACAAATTCGCCGTGAGCGATTACGAGGCCTGTCCTATCTAACGGCACATCCATGTCCATGTTTCAGCCCAAGTAGACCTAACAAGGGTAATTGAAAAAAAAATTGATGAAAACATTACATTTACGAAATAGTAATCATTTTATTAGAAGCAAATTTAGAGAACCTAGGATTAAGACACTACCCGCTTTTTCCGTCTACCGTCTTCTTACTAAAAGAGAATTCTTTTAGTAAGAAGACGGTAGACGGAAAAAGCGGGTAGTGTCTTAATCCTAGGTTCTCTCTGCTACATGCGGAATAGTGTTAAGTTAAAAAAGGATTTTTAAGTATCATATTAGTAACACATCAACATTACTTAAAATGAAACCACAATTTTAACTACTTTATAAAAGCTAATACAATTAAAAAAATATATTTTTTTCCAAAATATTTTTTTTTCTGTTCCCGTAAAAGGAGCGCTGACGCTTCCACCTGTATAACTGATATTGATTGAAAATTATTCCAATTTATTTAGAGATATTTCATTTGTCACTAAGTCTGTCTGTCTCTCTATTTTTAATGGTATTGACTTTCAGGTGTAATTTGACTCCATGTCTTGCCAATCTTCATTCTTGTCTATAAATCAAAATCACTAGTTTTTTATGATCACCAAGTCACTCTGTTTTCCATTTCCCAGGCATTGCATGTTTAGTAGTGAAATTTAACGTCGCGTTTTTGCCTAGATACCATATTGAAAATTTGATAATATATTTTCATTTCTTGAAAATATATTACTAATAATTTATTCCTCCAATTGGGTATTGAAGCTACAACCTTCACAGCAGTCACAATGTGTGACTGTACTATGAAGGTTGGTCTATGCTTCTTTCTTCTGAACATTGGTTTGTTTTTCTAATTTCTATATAAAGAAAATATATTATCATTCTTCACAATTTGTAATTTATGGGAGCAACAATTTTTATAAAAGATTGTATTCCAATTAACATATGTAATAAAAAAATTATAAAAATTTAATGCACCTGCCCCATAATGGCCTCATCCTTTTTCTACTTTCTATATAAAGAAAATTTATCATTCTTGCAAATGGCATACTGTCTAGAAATAAAAGACTGTCTTCTAATAAACATATTTAATAAATTAGAATAACTATTAGGTATTATGTGGTTAAAGATGCCCATGGTGGTGACATTGGTGCAGGATTTTGTAGATAAGACATAACTACAGCAGATATGGAAAGCATAAATGAGCTTACAATCTGAAAAATAATTCATTTTAAAATTAGTAATTATGTTGATTGTAGATACAGTAGAAAAATAAAAAAAAACAACAAAACAATTTGTCTATAATAAAATTATTCAAAAATTCTAATAAGAANGCGTGTTGAGTGGCAGAACTCAACGCCGCGCTTAACCTCGACACCAGAGCGAAGAAATGGAAATATAAATTTAAGTAAATATTTCATCTCCTCGAGTGGGGATCGAACCCACAACCAGTCGGTTTTGCAGTCACACCTTGTGCCGCTGCGCCACGACCGGCCTCAATATATATTTATATATATTTAGTAATTATTTTAGTAATTTTACATATTTAGCTAAAACTGTTTGCATATCTACCTGTTTAGTATCATCTGACACTCTTGAATTTGCAAAACTAATACTTGAACAAAATACAGCTGTCCACGCACACCATTTGAGACGCATCATCAGACCACACATGGAAAATACCATGCCTGTAACATTGAAAAATATTTAATATTAGTTGAGGATTAGTTAAGAATATTTAAGACAAAATAAAAGAATAATAAAAAGATAATTAATAAAATAAGGTTGATGATTTTTTTAATATTTAAGATATTAAGTTTAGGATTTTAACCCATACCAAGAATATTCATATAATCTGTAGTAAGATCTTCAGCTGGTGCTGATGTTGGTGGTGGAGGCTTAAACTTTCTTTCACGATCTGCACGTCTCGGATCGACTGATAATTGCATCTAAACACATATGATATGTTTTAAAAGACATGAAATATTATTTATATCATTATATATAATAAGAAATAAGATAATATTCATATACTTCATAAAACCTTGACCTAGTGTTGATGTTTACCAGAAAAGGTAAGGTTAATAACTCACTAATCATATTATTTTTAACGTAGCTGAATTACTATTCGTTTTCCTAAGAATATATCAAATGTTTAAGCACTTTTGAATACGTTTGGATTTTTTTTATAAGTATATAAGAATAAATTAAAATTTACTTGAGAAAATAATGTTTTAATATAAATATGGCCTATATTTAAATTAATTCATTCTTTACTTTGCTTGTGGAAAAATATTTGAATATTATATACCTTGAAAAATAATGTAATGGTTAAAAAATATCAAGATGTCAAGAACTTAATGTTATCGTAGAGAATTTGACATGTCATACAAATTATATATAGAGAAAGAATACCACAGAACACATATATCCAAAGTGAAGAATACCATCGAGCTTATCTTTTTGATCATTGCTATAATCTGTGACAATCCACAGATTGTATATGAATTATCTTTAAATACATATGGTATCCGGTAAATATTCCGGTGCCTATAACATGTGGCAATATAGTGACTTATTTGATTTGTTTGTAAATTTAATAAATTAATATTAAGTGTAATTAAAATTCCATAGGAAAATTATTGAAACTTATCGAAACTATTTTGGCATTTGAATTGGTTTAGAATCAATTATATTATTTTCAACGTCGATTTCTAAATTGCTAATAAAATCATTTACTTAATGATTTATTTAATAAAAGCCGAGTAGATTATACTACCACCGGTTTTATAATAATATTGTTTACGTGGCAGTCGTGGAACCCATCATGACGTCTGCAGCAAGTACCTAGTCGCAATCAATTGATATGCAGATGATTTGGAATCAGTTAAATACGCTCCAACGAGGTTTTGCCCAAAAGATCTGCAGGGCGGACAGGACTGTATCTCTAACATCTGCGCTGGGGCTTTCAGGGTTATTGCCGCTTAATATAAAAATAAAAGAACATGTGAATTTGTACAAAGCAAAAAAAGGGTACTACAAAAGCTATCTACCATGAGGAAATGCTTGATTTAAAAAATATCCACGTAAACCTACTACACCCGTCAACATACATAATCATCGGTTTCGAGTTACTGGAGATCTTAAAACCTGACACTATCACTCTGCATAATATCAAGGGCTCTCAGATCTTCACTGACTGTAGTAAAATAGAGAGAAAAGTAGATGTAGCCTTATATAGATGAGAGGAAAGGAGATCATTAATAAAAATTTTACTAGCACCCAAACAGTACAGTTTTCCAATCTGATCTATAGCTTTAGTTAGGGCGACACATTAGTGACATATTTAGTGACTCTAAGTCGTCACTGGAAGTTCTGAGAAATCAGAACTTCAGACATCCCCTAGCAAAGGCAATAAGGTTCGTAAGAAGAACGAAACGAAGGTTAGAGCAGAAGGGAGAGAAGCTATACTGTTCTGGTTAAAGACATACGTGAGTACTATAGGGAATGAACATGCCGATGAACTGGCAATAAGCGCAACACTCAAACGTAATATCCTCGATTATGAGAAAATCCCTTTGCCACATATTAAAAGATCGATGAGGGATAAATCCGTTGGCATGTATGTGGCATGGCAAATATGAATTATAACGGGAGCAGTGACAAAAAAATTCCTCCCAGGCGTAGAAGTAGCCAATAACAATAGTAAGGATGACAGGATTCACTCCTTTACAGCTACAAAAGTTGACGAGTCATGGATGTATAGTAGAGTACCTGCACATTCAAGTTTAAAGAATTTCATCAAGCTTGAATGCGAATACAAACAGAGTCGGTATGGCACATACTACTGGAGGCCCCCAAATTTGCTGCCGCCTGTCAAAATCAAGAAAAACGATATTGATCTTCCAAACATCATGGCAGGGCCGAACTCCCGGCAAGCGTTCCTCCGTTACGTTGAAAGGGCCTTTCGTATAGCATGCAAAGACTGATGTTATCAGAGATTTTATTATGCTGTATTATATTTTGTTTCTAAACGAATTTCTTGCATTTTGAATTTATTTAGGCCAATGATGCTATTGGTCCGTTTTATAAAATTTTCTTTATTGTTTTCATATTTTTGTAAAAATGTCTAAACTGTAAATATTCGTTTGTGAAGTGCTCACCCACATTTCTTAATTATATTAAATCTTAATTTTGTATACATATATTTGGCTGTTTTTATTTGTTTCTATTTATTTATTTCTATTAATTACTTTACACACTATTATTTTTCTACACTTCTGCAGAAGCCTTTAAATGCATCCTGAGCCTCTTTGTCCTTTATCAATATACTTAAGTCCCGACGACTTAAGTATATTGATAAAGGACAAAGAGGCTTCTTATTTGTTTACCGACATGTGGTTCAATTTCGGCTCTCTCTCTGCTGTAGGCAGAACATTCACACAGTATGTAGGTCTCGTTCCTCTGCATTTAAACCTATGGGAGAACACACCGTGGTCAGTCAATAATTCTACCTCCAGTTTCACTAACTAATCGACCTCTGACGAAGAAGTCGTTTAGTGAATGAGATCGGACATGCGTCGTAGTCTGGTATTTTCTTTTGTTTGGTCGCTAGCTTAGCCAGCTCGTCCGCGCGGTCATTTTTCTCCAACCCACGCAAGACTTACTTACCCAAACAAACACCCGGTCTTATTTTGGGTGTAATAAGGCCTTATCTTGTCGTTCGTATATTTTACGTCTTACTGTGGTTCTTTTGGTGCTCTTCAGTAAACTGACTAATCCAGGTGAAAATGTAATAAAATCACTATTTCTAAACATGCAAAAGCTTATGCCTAGGCTTTCGGAACTGTCATCCATGAAAAGAGCTACTGCCTTAACTCGTAATCTCGGTTTACCCATTTCTTACTTGCTTGCTTGTTGTAATAACTGGATCATTCACGACTAACCATGGGTGGTATTGGCATTGATTTTCTAAAGAAATAAAGATCCTCAGGCTCGTAATCGATGACAAGCTCACCTTTAACTCATAACTCGGTCGTTGGCCACAATGGCAGAGAGAGATGTACTTTTCGCCATCTTTTTAGATGTGGTGAAGGATTTTAACAGCTTGCCAATTGAAACGTTAAGAGAGGCACTCCGGTATAACAGAGAGCCTCTCTATCTTCGGCGGCTATTAGACGACTAGACGTCATAACTTTCTTACGTATACTGGCATACTTATTGCATAAAGTCAATGAAAAAATGTGTAATTATTTTTAAATGTCTTAATAAATTTGTGCGTTGAAACAATGTAAATTTGACTGAGGAAACAATCCAATTGTCGTCGTTATCTTCACCGAGCCAACTCCACGTACCGCCCCTACTGCTGATGCTCTTCTCACTCGATGCACGATGACCTATGCCTCAGCGTCCGCTAAACTTAAAATCGTTCGCGGACCTTATTTAGGCTTCTGCGGATCACTGGTTGGGAACCATTCGTCTAGATTGATGTTGATAATCTTTAATGGACTACGGTAGAACATGTTGAAGAGATTCTCTCGGTCAACATATCTCCGTTCAACAATATTTCATCTACTTCGGAGATTCTATCAGCTCATCGTCACTATCGCTAGAAAGTGATTCATCAGGGCTTCATCTATAATTATTCGTTTATACGTTTCTCAATTCCTAATTTCAGTGGCGTAGCTGGGGGGGTGCGAGCGGTGCAGTCGCACCGGGCATCAAAAGGAAAGGGGCATCAAAATCTACGATCAATTTTTCAAATTTTTTTCAATGAAGAATCAAGAAATGTACAAGAAAAATAAGAGAATGAAAATGAAAAATACAATCTAGCTATCATGTCAATTGAACATGAAATAGTCGATACTATTGATTTTGAAAATTCATCACATTTTCAAGACTTTGCTAGTCAAAAAGCGCGTAATGTCCATTTTAAATTTTTGCAATGTTTTTTACCAAAATCTAATGTTATAACTTATAACTTAACTTAGCTTCACGCTTTATCCCTAGCGAACTACCCAGTCAGAGAGAACGGAAGCAAACGCTACGGTCTCTACATACCTCTTTCGCCTCGTCCACTGTTATCAACCTCTTCATATATTCCCTTATTTTCAGACCCTTCTTTCAGAGTGGTGACCAATGCCTGCAACTCGCATTCTGATGATGCAATAAGCACTGCATCATCTGCGTACAACAGGCAATTCACATTCAGGTCACCTACTTTCACTCCCATATCACTTTGTTTCACTCCTTGGAGACAGCTATCCAAATACAAATTGAACAACCAAGCTGACATGGCGCAACCTTGTTTAACACCCGATCGGATGTCAAACCAGGGCGACATGCCAGCTCCTACTCGCACGCAGGCTGAGTGATCTCTGTAAAGAGACTTTACAGCCTGCAGCAAGGGTCCGCTCACATTGTACCGGGGTAGTATCTC